>PVIR01005618.1:0-71026 GCA_004026965.1 Petromus typicus | reverse complement strand
GTTCTGTGGGCTCTTTTTTTGTTTTAGAAAGAGGTTTCCAATAAATTATTCACTATAAAGCATCTTTCCTTTCCAGAAAGAGCAGCAGGTTGGAACAGGTCCATATACATCATCATATATAGTCCAGAGCCAATGGCAGAAGAGTCAAAGTCTAATTGGTGCCTTGACCAGGCCTGGGGCAAAAGCCTGTTTAAGTGCAATCAATATTCACAAGGTAAGAGGACAAGGGTTGCACAGAGCAGAACAAGGCAAGATATAGATTTCTGCTTATAAGTCAGCATGGAGCTAATAATTTACCCCAGATCGACCCGTGCTGCGGGAAGCAGGCTCTGTGAATGCTTGGACTTTTCTCCAGTCCCTAAAGGACATACAGAACTAAGACACAGATCCTCTTGAGTGCTCACTGAAGGAAAGGGTGGAAGAGGAAATAAGCCTTCAAAGAGAGCTCATGCAGGAGCAGGGCAGATGTTACCAATCAACAGATGCCCAGAGAGGAAAAAGTCCAGCAGGAAAAAGTCTAGCAGAACTGGAACAGAACAGAAAATGGGTGGCGTGTTTGTTTTTTCAAAGTCTGTGCTCAAGAGGATTGAACCTGCTTTTTGTTTGTCCCTGCAAATAGCCAACGGTGAGGTCTCGAAGACATTTCCAAACCCCCATTCTTCCCAGAACTGAAATGATACAGTAGAAGCCCTTGGCCAGATGGCCTAGTGTTAAGCAGCCCTAAATTCCAATCTCAATTCTGCTGCTACCAAAAGCAACTCCTATCACTGGGTCTTGGGAAACTCAATCTCTTCCCCAGTCAAATGGGACAATAATACCCACACAGACTGTTGCTCTACAATACATTGTAAATCTTTTAATTCAATAATGCTTTAAAAAAAAAAAAAACCTTCAGTGAATTCAATACAATAAATCTTTTTAAAAGGACTTCAAGTTCAAGCCCAGCCTGGGCAACATAACAACTCTAACAAATCCTATCTCAAAATAAAAAAGGGCTGGCAATGTCGCTGTGTGAAGATATGCCCTCAGCACTGTCAAAAAAGAAAATAAATAAATAAATTCCAATTATACATGTTCTTCTTGAGTTAAAACCTGGAATTATAAAGCCAAAACAAAGACACAGAATGTTTCCTCAACAAAAATACTCTTAAATATAAGCCATCTGACTAGTCCAATCATAGATCTATAACCAAATGTTCTTTTCAGAGAAGAAACTGAGTGGTTTGAGAGATAAGTTTTGCACCAAAGCAAACAAGATCTCAGTCCTGGCATTTGACGAGCTGTGGTCTCTACTGGGGAAATGAAAAATAAATAAATAAATAAAGCTCAAGCTGTTACAATGAAGAGCAGAACTGGAACTCCAACACCCATTTTTAACGAGCCAAAAGCAGAAATAAAATTGCTTAGACATCTGACTGGGTGGATTGTTAGAAAGATGTTCAATAAATACCAGTCAAGTTAATGAATTTTATAATTCAGAAATACAAACTGACACAGAGAGTGATTTTAGAACAACCACGGATGTGGGAACCTTCGGTTAAGAGCTGGGATCGTTTTAGACCATTTTGTTCTGACTGACTGTTGTTTTTACCAATTCTAATCCAGTGTGTCTGATAAAGTCGCTTTATATTTGAAGTTAAGAGGCACTACACAAAATGTACACTTAGGGCGGGGCTGTGTTAAATTGGAAGTGTCCTTCGTCTCCATCTGCCTCTTAACTTCCTGTTTGCATCTGATCAACAGAATTAAAAACTTCCTTTCCAAAGGGAATGGAATGGTGGCCCCTTTGCTTCCCTCTTAAAAAAAAGATAGATCTCATCCCCAGAACCTGTGACTGTTATCTTAGGTGGCAAAAGATAATTATATTAAAGACCTTAAAGAGAAGTTTGTCCTGGGTGTCTGAGTGGATTCTATTTCTTTTCCTGAACATCTATGCTTCCAAAAGAAACCATTAGGGAGGTTTGGGGACAGACACAGCAGGGAAGGCAATATGACCACAGAGGCAGAGACAGCCACATACCAAGACACACCTGGAGCTGCCACGAGACAGAAAAGGCAAGGAAGGAAGGCTTCTCTCCCAGGCGGTTGAAAGAAACATGGCCCTGCTGACGGCCTGATCCAGTTTCTCAGCCTCTAAACTATGAGCAGAAAAATGCCCGTGGCCTAAGTCACCCCGACAGTGGTCATTTGTCGCGGAGGCCACCGGGACCTCTTTTGCCCTCCTTTCAGTACCTCGCTTCCTCCCATTGTGCGCAGCTGCCTGACTGGAAGGACAGTGTTGTTTTATTGGCAGGTCAGGGGCAGGACGCCATTTTGACGTGTCCACCGACCCAGAAGTGGCCGTTGCCTCTTATCCTGTCCCTGGATCTCTGAAGACCCTGAAGTTCATGCCCCACACAGATTCCAGCCTGAGACACACTTTAAGAGGCCAGCCTGCATTGTCCGCCCATGGTAGGCTCTCTACTGCCCCCCCAGGGCCTCTGGGGCCCAGGATACCTTCCAGCAGAAAGGTGCTATGGATTGGCTTGGCACGTGTGACAGTCTTTTTGATGAACAGTCCGTACTGATGAACAATTTGTCTGTCTGTCAGTGTGTGCTTTCAGGGACAATGTGCAAAACTTGAGCTTCCCACGAGGTCACACTCACAAGTGGTCTAGGAAGAGCAGCTCGGTGACAGCAGTCCCTAAGAATGGGCACCTAGAGGGACATGCCTGTGGCAGCAGTGATGAGTGCTAGGAAGGAAGCATTTGTTTCCAGTGAGGGCTGCAGCAAATGATCACAAAGGCGGTGGTGCACACTGACTGAAATGTATTCTACCGCAGTTGTAGAGGCGGGGGCTCTGAGGTCAGTATAGCCAGACTGATATCATGGATCGCGAGGCCGTGCTCCCTCTACATCCTCTGAGAGACCATTCCTCCTGCACTCTTCCAGCTTCTCATCACTGCTGGCGATCCTTCCATGGCTCTAGCTCCATCACTCTCCTCCATGAGGCCAACATCTCCAGATCTGGCCCTGCACACAGCTTTCTCCCCTGGGTGTGGCAAATCCCCTTTTGCCTCCTTCTTATAAGGACCTGAGTGACCACTGGGACAGCCCAGGATTGTTGCTATCATGAAGTTTAGTAGGGTTCCTGGTCGGGGAGGGGGAGGCACAGAGTCACGACGCAGACCCTGGAGAAGGTTTCTGGAACTCTTCCAGCTTTAATTAGGCTTAGTGTGTTTATATAGCAAGTAGTTAGAGGGCATAGTGAGGGCTGAGAAGGGATGAGGGTCCATTGGTTTAACCTAGAGTCTTACCTAATAAGGGAATACTGTGAGCAGGGGGCTTACATGGCATGAGCAGGGCTAGGGGGCAGGTGAGGCCATGGGTGAGAGACAAGAAGGGTGGGGGTGTCAAGAAGGCCACTGACAAGGCTCAACATATGGGCACAGGTGTATTAAAACCCCTAAGGATCTCCGAATCTGTAGGGAGTCCAGGCTCAACAATCAGGCTCAGGAAATAGACACGCAGTACACTTGTCCTAGCCAAACTGGAACCTCTCCCTTACAAGATAATCCCATCTCCATGTCCTTAATTGACTCACATCTGCAAAGATTCATTGTCCACCCAAAGTGAAGCTTAACAGGGACTAGGACTCTATGGAGGGATGGGTATTGTTCAGCCAAAGTCAAAGAGCGAGAGTGAAAGCACTGGTACCCCAAACTCCAAAGCAGATGCATGTACCACCAGGCAGTAGCCAGACAGAGCCTCTTGCCACTGTACCCACATGTCTGCCACCTCTGACATAAGCATGTCCCAAAAACAAGCAAAAGTAGTGAGGAAGAGACTGGCAGGTGGCTCAAGGAGTTGCTGTTCTCCCCACCATGATACAGGGTTTCCCGGGCCAAGATGGTGAATAAAAGACAGACAGCAGCTCTGTACTGCTAGGCATATGTAGCTAGCTCCTGTGTGAAGAGTCTCAAATAGCTACCAAAGACACAGACAGACATGGGATTAGCCACGTCGCTGAGAAATGGCCCCAGCCCGTCATCTCCCATTGCTCCCATCATCTTGGACTGTAAGAGGTGGTGGCACAAGTAAGTAAGGGCAGACTTGGTACAGGCAGCCATTGTGCTGGCACCTGGGGCAGAAGTCACAACAGGAAACCGAGGCAGACATCACACTGCCCTATGCAGTGGATGCTGGGACAGGGTCCCGCTGCAGCACAGGCAGCCCCGCTGTTCTCTCTGGTCGCTGAGGAAGTCAGAGCCTAGAAGCCTGAGCCACAGGCTCTGGGGACAGACAAGGCAGACTAATGAAAACCAGGACAGAGATGGGAAGAGAAAGGAGGCCCCTGTTAATGAGTAATGTAATACCTAGTATATACTATAGTACCATAGCCTATTGTGTCTCATATATATTAAATGTTTTCTTTCCCATTTTTGCATGGATAGGTTAAAAATTGCCAGTGATGGACACTTACAAACAAGTGAACGGACGGTTCCTCCTTTTCCCTCCCACTGTCACACTCTCATCCTACAAACCCCTGGCTTGGCAAGATCAGATCTGGGTACAGTTAAGTTCTGGCTGATACTCACTGCCTAGACCCTTAGCCACACATTCAGTAGGAGGCCAAAGCACACTGCAAACATCATCTCTTCCTCCCCTCCTCCCTGCTGGGGGATCATGAGAGCTGTGCAGAGCCTTGTGCTCTTGGCTGAGACCCTCTGGGGAAGCTGCCAGATCGAGGCTGTGTCGTACAGAAAGCACAGCCCTGTCTGGCACAGCTGAAGCAGCCTGTTGGCTCTACGGACAAGACACCCCCACCTGGAGGTCGCTGCACGGACGCTGGAGGCAGTGTTCCCTTGACTCCCGACCCCTGCCCTCTCCAAGATTCCTTCCCTTCACTCCAACCTCTGACTCCATGGCTTAGGACTGTTGGGTGGTTTCCCATCCGAAGTCTGGCTCCTCTGCAGGTGATCCCAGCCTCTCATCTCCCACCACTCTCGCCCTCACATCGTATATTCCAGTCGTGCTGAGCCAACCCGTCCCCCAGAGCTTGGCCCCTGTCGGTCATCCTGCCTTGCACAGGTGGTTCCATCTGTGCTGCCTTTTGATCAACACTGATTCAACCTACAACACCAGTCCAAAGAGCACCTGGCCCCTACTGCCTGCCTCTGCATTCTAGTTCCCCACCACCCATGCTTCCTGCACAGTGCTAATCACAGTGCCCTATCTACCCAGTCCGCTGCTTTCTGAAGTCATTCCTTGTCAGTCCTGAGCTCCCAAAGGATGAGATGTATTTTCTGTGTTTAGTTTCTACAGAAACAAGGTACAGTGCAAATCCAGTCAACAAGCACCTTTCGAGGAACTGGCCTTCGAGAAATGAATACCTTCCCACTTACAGAGTGCTCCCTGCCCAGTCACCAGCGCAGCTGTAGATGGTTCTACAGTTCTTATTCACCTGTTCTTGTTCACCTGTTCTATGGTTCTTGTTCCAAAACAGTCACTTACAGACTGTGCTGTATTTAGAGGACCCAATCGCTCCACTGATTGATAAAGGCCATGCCAACTTGACCCTGCCATGCGCTGAGCCTGCTGCTGTGGGGATTCAACAGCAGGACCTAGTGATTACAAGTTTTGCAATCTTGGGCTCCCCTAAGCAGAAGAGTGGGAGGAAAGTAGGGGGCAGACCACAGTAAAGATCAGTGCCTTGAATGTTCATGTTCTAATAGATCAGTAGGTTATAATCAAGTTAGTGAAACATGACTAAATTTTTGATAGAAATGGCATTGAATACAATGGGCTATGAGGAGATAAAATAGCACAGCATAATATTGTACAGAATAGAAAATCAATGGCAAAACTGGAGGTTTAAGACTAAGTACTGGGTGAGGGTCTCCAGTAATAGAATCTTATGTTTCTTACATTCCAAAGCCATTGTGCTATGACTCAGAGGTCAGCAAAGAATAAGAGAGAGAGAGAGTTCACTAAAGCGCTTTGTGTAAGAAATTTGCCGCCCATAGAGAGCACAGAAGAAGAAATAGATGGGGAGAGAACAAAATAGCGAGTGATCTATGATCAAAGGTTAGGAAGAGTTCCCTGGCTGTGGGTTGTCAGAGACACTTTAAGAATAACACCTACTGTTTAATTTGAAGTTGTTTTGCAGAAACAAGAAAGACTTCAGGAGTCTATTAAAACACATTTGGGCCTTCTTTGAAGAAAATACACACCTAGACCCATCTTCTAGATTCCAGGAATCTCTATGTTTAAGTAACCTTGACGATGATTCAGGCTAGCTCTGGTGCACACGGCACAGTAAGGTCAAGACAGACCAAAAGCTGGTCACAGTCAGAAAGGAGCATAGATTCCAAGCTCTAGGATTTGCCTCAATCTTAGCACACATTTTGTGCTAAGGAGGTCGGGAGGGACCTCAAAGGGCAGAGGGATCCAAAGGGCCAAGGCTGCTATGGATGTTTGCACCACTCATGGGTGAGGAGATCCACAGCCCAGTTCCAAGAACAGAAAACAAAATGGTGTGTCACAGTGCAGCCAGCTTCCCCTCCGCCTTCTCTCCTGGAAGCCAAGCAGACACTGAGATACAAATATGGAGATGCAGGTGCTGCTACACCCTGCAGCTGCCAGGTCCCCGTCAGGTGGAGCACTGAGGCCACAGATAGCCCAGTCTCATTCCCCGCTGCCCGCTCTCTGCCCCTGTCCTGAGTCTTTTCAAATCCTAACCTAACAGACACAAGTGTCCTGTAGTCCACTCGGGTCATTTTCACCCACATTCAATCTGTACTTCCTTTGCCATAGGGTGCCAAGTTGAACACAGTACTCGGGTATGGAACAGGATGCACGATCCAGGATCCCAAATATAGTTTGGGGAGCTACATTTAGATAAAGGAAATAGGAGGTCCCAGAAATAATCAGAGCTGCTGACAGTCTTCGAGTTTTTCTGATGGAGCCTGGAGCAACCAAAGGCTTGATGTACATCCTGTCCGGCTGCTCCTTGGCTTCCAAAGCACAACTTCTCCTGGCTAATCCAATAGACAGAGCTGTTTCCTGTACAGCTCTGAACACCACAAAAAATGTGATTTCCAGCAGCTGATTCATGATAACAGAGTTCCACCACAACAAAACAACTCAATATTCAAAACAATAATAGTGTTCTCACAATTTTCACCCAATAATTAGCCTCAAGGGGCGTCTCCTTGGTCTAGATTTTTGAAATCATGATACAGATTGACATTCAGCTTCGTGTAACAAAAAGAGAATGGAGAATGGTTGAGGTTCATAGGGCACACAAGCCGGCTCTCCCATTAATCAGCTCTGCTATTTCAGCCACTGATTGGACCTTGACCTTGATTCTTCCTGCTTCATTTTGCTTGTGTATTAAATTAGGATGGCAAAGGTACACCATGGCTGTTTTAAGATTTGAATGCAATAATGTGTAGATCCCTGCACAAGGTCTGACTGCCCTCTCTGAAAGGAGAGTAGCCATTTAGTCCCTTGCTAGATGAACTTTGCAGTAATTTTCAGAGGGAAAGAGAACTGTAAAAATTATATAGAGACCTTGTATGAGATGCAGTGGATGGTCTGGGTCAACTTGAGTCAACTATAATGATGATGGTGACATACTACCAACCCCAGCCCTTATTTTCCAGTCTACTAAAAGAAGATAATAATGCAACATTATAGGATTATTGAGAACATTAGCTCCAATCTACATAAATCGCCTAGAAAGGAGTAGACATTCAATAAACAGCATTATTTTCATGTTATTTTTATGGCTTTGAGCCCAAAGTTCATTTCCTCCCTGGTGCGCCCCTTCTGACATCATAAATAAGGGGGATGCCTGCTTCCCACAACTTTACCTCCAAGAACAGCCAATTAACAGCTAAAGAGGAAAGAGCAGCCACATGACAAGTCAATCTGAATCATTTCTGCACTCTATCTGATGAATATAAATGATTTGAAAATTAAAAAGCCATTAGGCTATTAAAAATAGCTTCTAAGAACAATCTCTCAATAAATTATTTTCATGCTTAAAAATCCAACTGGAAGGAATATAAATGATAATACAGACCATCTGAAAAGTCGGTAACCAGATATAATGGTCAATTTCTCCGATATTATTGTCTAATTAAGCAATTTGGCTTTAGTCAAAATTGCATTTAACAGAGTCAGTATCATCTAAAAGTGATGTAGAACCAATTTCTTATGAGCTAAGGAGAAAAGAAATAAAACTTTAGTACAAAGAAGAACCGATTCTGATTTATGCTTTGTGCACAGAAGGCTGGATTTCCAAAGCACAATTCAGGAGCTTCAGGATAGCCCAGCAAATGAGCTAGTGTTCAGGGATCCATGCTCCTGCTCAGGTGTCACGCTTTGCAGGTATGTGTGCCTGGGAACTGTGCAAGCTCCATCCTCACAGCCTCAGATGCAAGAAGTTCTGGATACCTCACTCTCAGTTCAGTGTCTCTCGGACTTTGAGGAGCTGTGGAAATACCCAGTGGCCAAACCACTTCCCAGACACATTGATTGAGAGCTGCTGGAATGAGACGTTGTAAGGCTCCCGTGGGATTGACCCTGCATCCAAGGTTGGGACTTGCTGTTCTGGATGCACACTATGCACCTGTAGGCAGCACCCAGGTAATCAAACATAAGAACGTGGCCTCCTAGGCCTGGGCCTCAGTATTCCCAGACCACGTCCAGATAGCTCATGCTACAGCTGCACTATCTCCAGAAAAATCATGGGTAAACCCACCCCAGATGGGAATCACAGCAGGAAAGATGAGCTGCGTCTGCTCTTTACTCTGGCTGCTCCCACAGCCTGGCCCTGAACCAGTGGTGTGACCAGACATGTTTGTGGGGCCCAAGCTGCTCCCTGGTGTGCCCTAACAAGCCCCCTTCTGACACCCAAGCCCTGTACAACCCCTACTTTCTCAGGATGGTCTCTGACATTATTCAAATACCTTTATAGAAGCTACCTACTTAAAATGCTCAGCCTTCATATCCTTCAGCAAGGCTGGGCTTCTAAACAACAGAATCCCCAAGGCTACTCCCAAACCCTTGTCTCTTCTCCCTGTACAGCCCTAGTCTTCTCCTCCATCCCTGTGGCTTTAAACACCATGCAGATTTTTGTCAAATTTATATTACCAGTCATTTATCCAATGGACTTTCACTGCAGCATATACCTTATCATTTCCAAAATGGAACTCTTGGTTTCCTTTCCATAGCAAACACTATGGTCTGTGGCCTGACCATCAGTTTTCCCACATGCCATGCAGGTAGAGTTCCGATACTATTTTTTCATCTGTTCTTCCCTAAGCTGATTCAGAAATAAATCAAAAGTAAGGATGAGCATTCATTCTGAGTGACAGGCTTTTCTTTTTTAAAGCATGTGACCCATTCTTAACCAATGAGATATGGAAGCCGGGATACTGGAGGGTTTCTGGGAAATTCTAGAGGCTACTGGAAAAAGCTTGAGGTTGACAGGAAATGCAAACTCTGATGGGAAATGCTAAGCCTGATGGGAAACGCTAGAAGTTCTGGGAAAAGGAATTCCTCACTGGTCAATAGAGATACTCAAGAAGCCATGACCATCATACTTCTACTGTGTGGTGTTCTGCTTGTAAATGAGACCTGAAACTTTAGATACATATAATCTATGATCCAAACTGAAACCCATTAGAGAAAGACATAAGAACCACTGTTCCTATTATCTGACCCTGGAGGATATTTAGTGACCAGTTCCAAGGAAGGCAGAATGGAAAGCCAAACAAAATTTCAGTCTGGTGTTAACATAATTAAGCTGTTGTACTGACAGCCATCTCTGGAGCCAAGCTATATTACGAGAGTAAATTATGCTTTAAATCAAACTGCTTGCAGCCAACAGCATCCTATATGCTATGTCTTCCAAGTCTCTTCTTCTCCCACCAAATGGCATCAGCACCTAGCCGGTTCTCCAAGCTCATCTCCAACGGCACCAACTTCTGTCAGCTATCTCTGTCCAAGCTGCAGTGAGTCCATCCATTTCTCTGCATTTCTTTCATCGCCTCCCTCAGACTGTGATTATGACTCACAAGATGTACTTCAATAGTCTCCTGACTTGACTCTCAGTTTCCACCTTTGTATCCCTCCTGCTTGTTCTCCGCCCAACAGTCAGAAGGAATTTTCTAGAACACGGACTATCTAAGAAGTTCCCAACCTTTTGATTAATATCACTCTTAATGACATAGTATTTGTTATGGCTTATCTGGGCCAAAAAGAATATCTAAAAGTCAGTTAGGTCCAAACAACTTGGTAGCTATTTGTGTTTTAACAATTTAGTAACCATTTGAGAAATAATGCACATAAATAGAAAAGAAAATAAATACTTTGCGGTATTCATAAGCACAATTACTTGCTAATGGCATGTATATGTATGCCTGCTGGCCACTTCCTGACTCCTCACACCTTGAGATCAGACTGAACCTTTCTCTTTATTTCTTGTTCCACACTGACTTTGTTTTTTGTCTCAACAACTGCTTAGGGACAGGGTTACATACATCTCCCTGGGGCTACTCACTGCTCAATTCCTCAGTAAATAGTATTTACATAATCATACTATTATAAAAAGTGGGCTGTGAGTTTTGAAGGTTTGCCATCAGCCCATAAGCAAGGTTCAGAGGGATATTTCATGGTTTCAGAAAATAATTAAATGATATAAATTTACAAGTATAAAAGTGATATTATGAGGGCAGTGGGAGGCAGCAACATTAACTATCTAAATTTATGGAGGCAAAATTAGTTGTAGAGCAGTCAGCTCTGTATCCACAATCTCTGCATCTGCATATTCATCCCATCATGGATCAAAACTATTCCCAAGAAAACAATTATGTCAGTAATGAACATGTACAGGCTTTTTATTCTGGTCATTATTCTCTAAACAATGAAATATAACCACTACAAGCATTGTATTAGGGATTACTAGTAATTTAAATAGGATTAAAAGTATTGAGAATGTTCATAGTTCATATGCAAATACCAAGCTATTTATGTGCAGGCTTTAAGCATGGTGGGTTCTGGTATCTGCTGGAATGAGGTCCCAGAGTCAATTCACACAGCTCCAACCAGGCTTACTTGGTGACCAAGAGAAATACTAAAAGTCACCCGAGTCTGAACCATCAGCCTAAGGACAATGAGATCATCGCTTTCCAAATTCTGAATACTTTCACTTGTATATCCTTCAGAACCACTTTTTTAACCACATGTTACTTTTACAAAGTATATAAAATTATGCCTTTCCATTCAGATAGTACAGGAACACTTTCCCTCTTCCACAAGCCTCCTTTCGAGGCATCCTCCTCTTGATGAGCCAGTTTTGGAGCACATTTTACCTACAAGCCAGGTGTGTGTTTCACTGCTGGGTGTTTCTGAAATCCCATGCCATGTTCTTTGTCCTCTTCCGGTGCCACATCTTCTGGTTCCTCGATCCAAGTCTTGTGATTTGAATCTGGAATGTCCCCTAAGGCCATGTGAATGACCTCGGGGACTATATCTTGCCCCAGCCATTTCCTCTCTGCCTCTTGCTCTCTTTCTGCTTCTTGGTTAACACACTCCTTCTGCCATGATGTGCTACCTGACCACAGGCCCAGAAACAATGAAGACAGAAGACCATGAACCAAAACTCTGAGCCAAAATACACCTTTCATGCTTTACCCTGTTTCATCTTGGGTATCTTGTCACAGTGACATAAAGCTGACTAATACAACAGAAGTCTGCAGATGGGGCTTCTAACTCCCATCAACCCTTTCACTCCTGGAAGAAAAACTTTCTATCTTAAGTCCTATGTATTTGTGCATGTTTTCTCTGTGATCAGTCTAGGGCCACCCAGAGGAGTGACACTATAATTACTTTTTTCTTGACCTTTAAGTTCATTTAGCCTTCAAAAGAGACACTAGCTGCGGCCTGAAGGGATGAGCCATTTACTTCTTTGCCTTCTCCACTTTTTGTGGACAATGGTTGCTTTTTGTGTTTCCTCAAGTCACTAGAGGCCAACATGGGCTTTTGTTACACAAAGGTACCAAACTCTCCACTCAATACTTGTGTGCAGAATGAATAAATAGATGAATAAGTGAATTCAGCAAATTGAAGGGAGAGTCATCTGGATTTAATAATGATTTCTTTTTTTTCTTTTTTATTTCTTTTTTTTTTTTAGACAGGGTTTTGCTTTGTAGTTCAGGCTAGTCTTGATCTCATATGTAACCAAAATGAGCCTTGAACTCACAGCAACCCTCCTGCCTCTGCTTCCCAAGTGCTGGGATTACAGGTGTTAGCCACCACACCCGGCATTGTTGTATGTGGTTCCTGGGGATCAAACTAAGGACCTTACAAGGCAGGTGCCAGAACTAATGAGCTAAATCCTTTGCCCAATAATTATTTCTTTAAACTCCTACCCCAGTAAAACTTATCCAACAGTATTCTTCTCTTCCAGTACTATTTTTCATGCATTTTTGATATTGAACACAGAGCCATTTGATCTATAACCATCTTGTGTTCAAAATTTATGGTATTTATAAGAGTTCTTGGTTATAAAATTCCAAAATACATTTATCAAAACCCTCACTTAGATCTAAACTTGTCTCAAGAAGGAGAAAGAACACTGGATTTCCTTTGCTTCTGTCTATTTTTAACTTGCCTCTGTGGACCACACTAACAATTTCAAGAGCAATCAGGATAATTTTCTTTACCTCTATCATTTCCTCTTTAAGTACACACACACACACACACACACACACACCTGATATCCATCACTCAGCTTATTAAATCTCACTGAAATTCTTGGGTATCCCCAAGGCTGTATGAAAGCTTTCCTCTGTGTGACAGATCAATGAGGTTCTTTCTCAGGTCACCCCAACCCTTTGAAATACTTCAGGCTGAAAAGTGCCTACCACCTGGTTTGAGTGCAGGGCTTTCTACATCTAAAAGGACTTGATGCTTCAAGGAGTTGTCCATACAGCCTCTGGAGCTAAGGTACCCTCAGTTGCTGGTATACACCATTAGGATCTGACAGTAAAAATATAGCAACAGCTTCATTATCTTGGCAAACTCTGCAGACTACGATTTGTGATAGTTCATCCTGATTGTCAACTTGAGTGGATTAAAAGGGTCTATCATTTGCTGCTGCCAGCACTTATGGCCATCAGTTTCTTCAGCCTTTCAACACAGAGTCACACCAGCAAGTCTCCTGAGAGCTTCCAGGCCACAGCAATAGACTGGCACTCTATCCCTGATCACCCTTGTTCTGTAGTTTCCAGTTTCTTGGACTGAGCAGCTACCAAAGACCGTGGCTATTGCATCTGTGAGTGGCATCGAGGATTCCTCCACCTTTGAGTATCTAATATCCAGGCCAGGGAAGTATGGGGAAGAAAAAAGCATCACTTAGGAAAAAAGAAAAGTAAGATGTGATGGAATCCAATGTCAATTGCAGTTTGATTCTCTGGTCTATTTCTAAGGGTTCACTGATTCCTTACTCTCAGCTTTGAGAGCACCTCTGTGTCCCCCAGTCAGTTCTCCTTTAGGTCTTAATCTAGCTCAAGTGATTACTCACTACTTGCAACCACAGAGACCCAAACATGTAACAGCCACAAGATAAAACAGCCCTTGTGCTTCAGCACTGTAGGTGTGACCTCTAAGCCACGGCAGGCGATTCATGAGCCCCACGGGTCTGCAGGGGACTGCGGATCCCTCCACCTGGTGGCGCAGGATGGCTTTGCAATTCACAAGCTCTTGGGAGTTATCCATCCAAAGAAGCATCCCAAGGAACAAGGACCAAAGATCCCACCTTCCTACCAGAATAACCCTCAGCTGATCCACCCTGGGAAGTTTTTATCATTCTTGGGCTGAGAAACAATCAGCATGGAAACAGCACCATGGCCCAGCTGCCACATTCACTTGGGCCAGGCATTTAGACATTGAGCTGCCTCCAACCTCCGGCTCTCAAAAGGAAGCCCCCAGCTCTCTGCCAGTTGAAACCACAGCTACGGATCCCAAAGCCAATAGACTTCTTTGCCCACGCATTGCAGGTCAGACTCAGACAATGAAAGCTGTTCCCCCCACCCTAATCACAAGAGCGCTATCCAAGATAACACAAATACTTGCTTTGTTCCTCTGTATTTCACCAATTAAGGCGAGATGTGGAATGCAATCATTTTACAGCAGGTCAAATGAGGAAAATGCATCTCAGAGAAGGCATGGATGTAAGAGACAGGCCTCAGGGTTTGAGGATATGTCCTTCCTTTGTATATCAGGACAGGCTAACATGGGATGCCTTTAAAGTCAATCCATCCTCTGATCCAATTGACTTTTGACTCTGATGTCCCATAAATAACCATCCTTATCTTTGCCTGGCCCTGGGCCTCATCAATCCACAACACCGCTCTCCAGTTCTTTCTCCTCTTTATTTCCTATGCTTCCCGCTCTCTTTCTCTGCTCCTCTGTTGCACTCTGGCTTCATTTTTACTGGAGGTCTGATGGAAAAGCAGCTTCCTGACTCCCCAAAATAGAAAACAACAAAAAGCCCTTGCCACCTGCTGGCGATGCTGAGGGGGAGGAAGAGGGAGAAAAAAGAATCATGTGGTTCCGTTCCAGCCTGGGTTGGCCTTCCTACTAACAGTCCTCTGGCCCCAGGCCAGTGAGTGCTGTGTCCTCCTTGCACTAAGCCAGAATAATGGGAGATTAAGGGTCCAGCCTGCACTGGAGCTGCTCCGGCAGTCTGCAGACCCTCATTAAAGCTGAGCTGCAGGACAATGATTCGGTCCACCTACATGCATGGCCATGAATCTCAACAGATCCCATCCCGAGCCACAGGAAGGAGCCATTCAGGAAATAAGTGACTGTTACCTGCAATGAGACACCTCTCAGGCACCATCAAGCCCTCTCCATGGGCCGTGTGGTCTCCAAGATCCACTGGCCTCTCCCTGGCTGGAGCTGAGGACTGTAGAAGTGAACAGAAGCATCCCCAGTGATGCTTCAGATCACAAACAAGCCTGACAGACAAGGCTCCAAAGTGGAGAAACAGTGCAGATAGGGTTGGATGGGAGGCCTTGGAAGTGGAGCAGGTGAAGAGAGGAGAAGGCATTCCAGGTGAAATGAACAGCATGAGAGAGTGAGAAGGGAAGAATGTAACACAGTGTGCTGAATGCAGAGCGACAGGATCAGATTCTCACCTGGAGGACAGTAGAGCCAGCCCTTGTATCTCCACAATACCTAGTCCTCTGGGACTTTAACTAATTTTCTTTACCTAGAGATTTTTTTTATGTAGGGTTCATGGGAGCTGGGCAAAAAGGATGATTAAGTCATGGCCCTGTCTATTAAGGGAGACCTGGTGATGGCCGTCAGTGTCCCATGGCACACATGACATGAGCTCTTGGGACACTGGAGATTCAGAAGAGAGACAGAGCACTTGGGTGGTCACTGGCTGTCCATTGGACCCTCCAGGTAGAGCAACAGTGAGAAGGAAGACACAACCAGGAAGGACAGTGTGAAGGGGCCAATGAACAAACAGGCTTGGCTCAGTATATCAATGTTGGCCATGAAAGGTTAAAAAGGTGTGGGGGCCAGGACACCAGCCAGGGCAGAGTAGGATTAGGCAGGTGGGCAATGCCCAGCATGGCTGGGATCACCTAGAAGGCTCTCCAACTCATTCACAGGTGTGGAAATGGCATCAAAGTCTCCAGGCTTTGGAGAGCGCAGTGAAATGGAGACCCAGTAGGTTAGATCGGACTCATGAGAGTCACCCCGAGAGATGTGCTCAGGCAGGAGGCTTATCTCAAGCCTAATCAATGACAGTAGTAATGTCTCAAGAAGAAATCTGTCCACGAAAAGTATTAGTCACTGAGAACAAGGATGACCTTGTTCACCCTGCTGTCCACTAGGAGGAATCCTCAGAGCAAGAGTATAATGCAGTGTTGGTGAACCTATATGGCACATGTGCCACAGCAGGCTGTCTGCCTCACTGAAAGTTCTATAAGGTTCGCCATTACTGTAATAACCAATGTGGCAGAATGGTTTGCGGCTGTTGTTTTCCAAGACAGAGCTTGTTCTGATGGTATTTGTGTCTGACGTTGTTCACCACGGGGATCAACTTACCAAATCCCTTATCAACCAATAGCTTTCTGCTTGGTCAGTTAAGAACTCTTTAATCCTCTCAATAGAAAACCAAGCTCAACCTGGCTGAAGCAGAAAAGGTGACTTCATTGGCGGCAAAACGGGGAAGGCCAGGACAGGGCTGGCCTCGGACATGGCAAATGCAGAGACACAATCCTGATATCAGGAAGTGGCTTCACAGGAGTCACATGTTACTACACTGGGTATGGAGACATAGGAGGGACACAAGCCCTAGCAGATCTTGGTCTCTGCTTCTTCCTTCCCTCAATGCTATACCCACGACAGACATTTCTAATGGATCCCTGCACTCACTATGCTGAGCTCAGCCCCATCCTCTAGGTCTGTCTTCACATCACGCTCCAGGAAAACACTGCCCACTGGTTACAACTGGCTCATGAGATAAGCCACTCTTGTGATTTAGATCTAAAATGCCCTGAAAGGTCTCAAATGCTTGGAAGGTGACTGAACCGTAGAACCTTATTGCTGACCTGCACTGAGCAGGCAGGGCCTGGTTGAAGGTGAGACCCTGGGAGAAGGACCCAGAAGGGTGTTCTCTTGTCCCCCGTCCTCCCTCTCTCCTTCTCTCTCTCTCTCTCTCTCTATTTCTCTCTCTCTTTCTCTCTCTCTCTCTCTGCTTCCTGCTTTCCATAGGTTGGACAGCTTTCCTCCACCTTGCTTTTCCATCATGCCCTCAGAGCCAGCCAACCAGGAGATGAAACATACCTGTCTTCTCTTAAACTGTAGGCACTGAGTATTTTGTCCCAGCAGTGGGAAAGTGACTAAGACACACACTTGCCCTTCTTTTCCTGGAGAAATATCCACAGAGATGTCACTGTGTGTGTCAAGGGTATCACTCACACAAACTCACCGAACCCTCACAATGGCTTTGAGAAGCAGTGACTCTTGTCACTGACTCCATCTTACAGACAGAGAAAGAGGGGCACAGAGAGACTCTGTACCTCTCCAAGATTCTGACACCTCGCAGATTGTTGAATGTGTACTGGAACCCAGGCTGGCCATCTATCTTGACAGATTCCACTGTCAGACCACAGACTCCCCACTCCATCTTCAAAACCCCACAGAACTATGGCACATCATGACAGGATTTGAGAGAAAATTACAGCCTTTTCAAAACTGCTTCAGCTTGTCTCCAAACTCAAAGAGAGCAGCTAAAATCAATTAAGTTATAATGGGACAATATGGGTTTTTGACTTGTAATTGTTGTAATTAATTTACCACCGATATAATGCAAGGAGTTAAAAATAATGGACTGAGAATGGTTAGAAACCCAGTGAAAATGGAAGATGTACAAGGGAAATACTCATCTACACAAAAGTGCTTAACCAAATATGACATCCCCTAATAAATCTCGCTCTTATTCATTACCAGCAGCCTCTAGCTCACAGTCAAGCCCCTCCATGGAACATAAAACCCAGTGCAGTTGCTCTTTAAGTCATCCTCAAGCCCCCTTTTGGCAAGAGAATAAATTTCACAACAGCCTTTCTCTCTGAGCTTCTGTTTCCAATGTTTGAATTCAAGTCTCAACTTGGCCACCCATGGCTGAGAGGTTTTGAACTCTATCTATGACTCTTAGTTTCCTCTTTTGGGAGGGCCAGAGCAGGTACAAGGATTGAACCCAGAGCCTTTGCACTGAGCTGCATCTCCAGCCCCTTTTATTGGGTTCTCACTAAGTTCCCACGGCTAGCCTGAGCCTCCCAGGGCACTGAGCTCAGAGATGGGACCCACCATGCCGAGCTAGATTTCATGTTTTTAAACACAGACCAGCACACTACATTTTCACAAATCTGTGCCGGAAATTTAGAGTTAACTACTGGAAAATATAAGCACCACAGTGGGCCCAAGAGAAACACTTGTGTTCTAAAATGTTTATCGATATGATAATACACTGAGATAGTCTAGATATTACAGTATACTTAGACATACTGGAACAAATGCATTTGTGTATTTTTCTTAGAATGAGTGCCAGTTTCTCTTCCCTCAAGGTCAAGTGCCAGTATATGAAATATGATCCGAAAATATGGCGAATGCTTAAATTTTTTTAATATACTACCATGAAAGATACACTGTCATTATTATTGCTGGTGTCTAGATGTCCACCCAAAGCTTCACGCAGGCATAGGTGGGGCTTCTTCAGAGGTGGCTGACTCTAGGATGTGTGATGTTGAAATTACAGAACTGTGATTTCTACATCAGTCCAGTGATTGGGTTGGTGCCACCCTGAACCCAGTAACCTAGATAGAGTATAAGAAGGAGAGAGAGAAGCCTTCAAAGTCTCTGGCTTTCTTTGCTACCTTCTGCCCCCACAAACTGTTTCTCCTCTGCAGAGCCTGTGTGCAATTCCACGCTGCCTTGGAGCCAGCCAATTATGGACTGAAACTTCTACAAACTGTGAGTTAAATAAACCTTTTTCCCTTTAACTTGGATGTTGGATATTTTGTCTCAGTAATGACAGCAAAGTAACTAAGACAGTCATGAATCCCCTCAGAGGACTCTGCCTCGCTTAGAACACACTTCGCCCATCATTTTTGCCACTTTCTATAGCAGTTCCAGAAGTCCTCTTTCATGAGTGTTTTCATTTGCACTGTCCTAGCTGCCTGGATATCCTCAGTCAATTTAAAACTTCACTTATTACTATCCTCTTGACTTTGAGGCAGAAGTTGCTCAGCACAAGGAATGTCCCAAATGTGAGGTCCCTTTGTATCAGTGAAAGGTCACAACTCAAATGTTTCTAAATCAAGGACTTACTATATCTGGAAGTCTTTGCAAAGTCTCATGGGATCGTAAGTGGGAGTTTGGAGTGATCAGATCATGAAGGTGTGACACTTATCAGTGGATTAATTCACTGATGAGTTTACAGCTCAATGTGACGTTGGGAGGTGGAGCCTGGTCAGAGAAGGCGGGTCGCTGGGGGTGTGGCCCGGAAGGGTCTGTCTGTCTCCTTCCTAGATACTCTCTGACTCCATGCCATGAGCTATTTCTCCTCTGTCATGCTGCCCTGCCTTGGAGCCAGTTGACTATGCACTGAAACTTCCACAAACTGTGAGTTAAAATAAACCCTTCTCGACAGCTGTGGGTGTCGGGTATCTTCTCAGAGATGAAGGAAGTAACTAAGACACCGGGAAACCGGACATCGATGTTAGATAGGGAGAGGAGGGCACTGGCCGAAGGAAAAGCCATTGCTGATGTCCATCCATCCACTTTGACAGCAGCCAGACAAGCTCCAGGGTCAGAGGTCATGGCAAGAGACATTCTGTGCTGCCAATAGCAAAGAATCAATGCATCTTCCCTAATGGGGGGTGCAGAAGCCAGCTTTGTCTTCCGCTGGAGAGAGAGAGGGAGGGAGGGAAGACTGAGGGCTGTTTCTACAATCTGCACGGACCTCTTGTACAGAGAAGGGGACTGCAGGAAAGCTGCTGATGGAGGCTTTTATTTTCATTTTACCACCAGCCAAGGGGTCCCTGCTTTGCTCTGAATAAATCCACATTAAGATGAGAGAGATGTCTAGACATATTTAATCCAGAAAATCCCTCCTCCGGAGAGGACATAAATCTCTCTGCTTGGTAGGGATATCAGGAGGTGGCTGTAAAGTGACATGAAAACATGGATTTGGGGACCAGGCGCATCTGCCTTCAGACCCCAAGCCTGGCCCATAAACACTTTCCCTCTGGGAAAAGCCCATCTCCCAAGTCAGAGTCTCTCATCACCGAGGGAAAGGACAGCACCTTGTATGGCTGCAGCAGTGACTACTATCTCAGTTCATACTCACCGACACCTTCTGGACCCCAGGACAGTGCTGGGTGCCCACAGAGCAGCGAATGAGACCAAATCCTCATTGCATGTCACGAGCTGAGACAGGCCAGCATGCCAGCTGCAGTGTCCCGTCCTCTCTGTGTAAAGCTGTGAGCGCTACCGCTCAGGTCACACTGCACAATCTCATCTGATCCCAGTTACCTCCCCAGGCCAGACCCCAAGTACTACTAACTAAGGTGTGTGGGGATTAAGTTTCCAGTACATGGACTTCTGAGGGACACTGCCTGGCTATAGCAGAATGTAACACCCACCCTCAAGAAGCTCATAGTCTGGGGCTGGGATTTAGCTCAGTGGTGCTGCTGCCTGCTCTGCAAGCACCAGGTTGCAAGTTCAATCCCTGGTACCACAAAAAAAAAGAAGAAGCACACAGTCCAACAGGAAAAACATAAGAAGTGTGACCAGAATACCTGGGGAATGCTTAAGGTTTTATTTTTTTAATTACAGTAAAAGACATATGGCCATTACTTCCCCCTAAAAATACTTTAGCCTCGAACACACTTACCCCAGCATCCCTGCCACTTTCTGAGGCAGTTCCGGAAGTCCCTTCATGAGTGTCTTCAGTTGCTCTGTTGTGGTCGCCTCGATGTCCTGAATATTTTCAAACTACAACCTTCTATGATCACGTGACTTCTGGAAAGAGCTGATAGTCACACAGTGCCAGATCCAGGGAATGAGATGGACAGGGGCACATGGGAATTTTAGCATGGAAGTTGCTGTAAAAGTTTCCAGTCGATGCAGGACATCAAGTCAGTCATTACAGTACGACTAAAGACACACACACAAAAGGCCGTCGAGAGCTGCTTTGGAGAGTGGCAGGAATGGCTGGGCTCAGTCCCTTGAAGTGGAATATTCTGAGGAGGATGAATGGCAATGCATCTTTCACTGTAATAAAGTTTTTAAAGTTAAATATCTACCATGTATTTTGATCACACCTCACATGCATAAAACCATGTTTGGGGTGCAGGTCAGCAGTACACCAGGAATATCGGCATCATGAATGTCTCAGAAGTCTTCCTCTTGCAGTAAGCTGGATTCACCAAAAACCAGTTCAATTTTCTATTATCCCAGAGCCAAGGTGCCACCAATGCTGGAGTCAGGCTGCCACCAGGCAGCAGGGTGGCACAAGGAAGGAGTGTATTCCACCCATCTGGCCTCACATCTCAGCACACACAGTCCCCCCTACACACAGGGCATGCAAACACAGGCTGCCTCCGAGATGTGTTACACAGTAGCCCCTTCTGGGTGCCCAAGCTGTTCCTATCACCAATGCCAACAGCACCATGGCAGAGATGTGTTTGGTTCCTCTTCCTCCTTTTCCTCCCCCTTCATGCTGCCTGGCAAAAGTTATCTGCACTTTATTTTAAATCCATGTGCCACCGCCATTTCTGGTCAGAGATGTGGCGAACCGCAGTCTGTCTCCAGAGAACAGGATCATCTCTCCTAGGGTCAACACATTAGGTTCCACTGTGTGAGAGACTGTGCTACATGGTGCTCCTGCCTGAAGATAATTTCTTTTCTCCACTCTCCACTGACAGGGCTTCTGGTTTCGATGCAGCGATTTAGCCTGGGACCCGTAGGGTGGTTTGCAATCAAAGTTTGCAAGCTAACAATCGGAAGAGAGATTAATTATGGAAGAAAGGATTTTCTCTCTTCCTTTCTTGTGGCTTCAAAGGCTTCTTTAATAAGAAGAATCAATAGAAATCAACATAAAGGAGTGGGAAATAGGTCCTCACAGCGCCCTCCAGGCCCCAAGCGCTGCATTCGCCCAGGTAGACGCCTGTGGGTCTCTCACATTCCCCATGCGGCCCCCGGCAGACACCCTTGGAGAAATCAATCACTCGCCCCTGCAGGGATGAGATGGACAGGAAGAAGTTTAAATGGGATTTTTATAAATTTCATCAATACTAGCACAAAACAGAAGCAGGACAGCTTTATTGATTTAAACATTAAAATAACATGTGCTTTCTTTGCATTTTCCCGGAGGTGATAATGTTTCTTATTTTTAATCTAGATTGAAATCTCAGAGACTTTCCACAAGCCCCTTGTGGTGATTACCAAAGATTAGTAATAACATGTCTAATTAGTGTAGAAAGACATAAAAATCAATGACGACGTGAATGTTATACGGACTAACAGAGCTCAGCAGAGCCGGGCGCCTCCAGAGATAGCATGCCCCCGGCCACCCTGTGGGGCCCGCGCTCCGAGGCTGCGTTTCCACCTGTGCAAGGAGGTAGAGCACTAGGAGGCCCCCAGGTTCCCTGATACCCTTCCCGTGACCTTCTGATGTCTATGTTGGAGGAAAGGAAAGAAAACGGGGGGGGGGAAAGGAGGAATCCAGTGAGCATCTTCCTTCTCAGCTTCACCGCTGCAGAGGCTCAACCCCGGGGGTGAGCAGTGCGCCAGGTGCTGCGAGGCAGGTGGGCAGGCCCCGCTCCAGACCTGCTGTGTTGAAGGGAGATCCTCAGTGTCCCTTCTCTGCAGGGACATCTCAGAGATTTCTTCAGGTCCCTCTAGGTGGGAGGGAGGGTCCCCTTTGATGGCTGCATCCCACGCTGGACAGTAAGTGTCCGCCTGCTGCCCCTTCAGTCACCTTCACACCTTCACCCCATCTCTTTCTCCCTCTCTTCTGAAGCCCCAGGGTGACAGGCCAGACAACAAAACAGGCCCTGCACACTTTCCCAGGACACACACACACACACACACACACACACACACACACACACACACACACCGACAGCAGGGCAGCGTCCCTGAAAGAGACAGGAGGAGGGAAGGCATCTGTCAGTCAGCCGAAACGAGATACCTGAGAAGAAAAACTCAAAGACACAAAGGCCTCTTCAGCTCACAGTTTCAGAGGTTTCGGTCCGTGGCCATCTGGCTCCATTGCTTTGGGCCTGTGATGAGGCAGAAACACCAGGGTGGACGGATGTGGTGGGGAAAAACTGTGTCATGGTGGCCAGGAAATGGATGGGGGCGGGGCCAAGGTCACCAATGTATTCTTCAAAGCTGGGCACGTGACCTGCTTCATCCAATTAGGCTGCGATTCCCAAGAAGCCCACTGGCTGCGGACTCCTTGATGGAACAACCCTCCGAGGAACACAGAGCCCTCCTGATCCGGTCATATTCCAGGACCTACCTCTGAGCACTGCTGTGCTGGGCCGGGCTCCAGCACAAGTGCCTTGGGGGACGCATCACGCCCAGATCAAGCAGCAGGCACAAATACACAGATCATTCACATAGCTCAGATATAACAGTGCGAACACAAGTGGGTGGAAGTGCGGGACTCTGTGGCTGGGCCATCACCGGCTCCTCTGCCCCACAGAGCCCTTACCCTTCCTGGCTTCCATCGGACCCACCTCCACACCGCAACACTCCCGCGGGACCACCAGTGGCTAAAGAGGCCATCTGCTGGCTGGACCTCGCTACTGCGAGCAGCTCTCACCTACAAATGTCATCTTTTGACTTCTGCACTACAGAGTCTCCCGGTTTCCCCTCCTTCCTTGTCTCCCTTTGTGGTCTCTCTCTCTCCCCCCGCTGATCACCCCACGGCTCCACGCAGAGCCTCTTCCTGCCTGTGAGGTGGGAGCCATCCAGACGCAGGGCGTTACCTCCATGCGAGAGCAGCCTGTCCTCTGCACGCTCACCTGTCCGTGTCCTGCCGGGCACGGCATGCGGGATGAATTCGGTTGCCAGCACCATGCATTCCGTCCATTCTGCTACCAAATCCTCTGCCAGCAAGCCTGACCCCTCCTGAAGGAACGTAGTGCCCACCAGCTGCCCACGGCAGCCTGGCCCCACCAGCACCCTGTCCAGCATCTGGCTCCCCCGGGTACTCGTGTTCTTCTGTATTAGACACTTTCTCGTGAGTCAGATGCCCCGTGACTGGGCTAAAACACTCAATATCTACAACTTGAAAAAGGATAGATTTATTGAGGCTCTAGACAGCCGGCTCCAAGGCAGCAACAGCGTGGCAGAGGGGGCCTGGCAGAGGAGGAGACAGCTCCGCAGCCGGAAGCAGAGAAAGAAGGGAGGAGCCGTGGCCACGCCCCCGTAACCACCTCTGCCAGGCCCCGCCTCCTAACAGCACGTTCAGCCCTGAATTCATCAGGAGGTGGAACCACTGGTGAGTATAGCGCCCCCATGATCCAAGCACCTTCCACACGTGTAAGATTTTGCAGGACATTTTAAATTTAAATTGTAACGATCTCTGCCACGGGCCCAGACCATAGCAAAAGACTCCTAACCAGTCCCCCTGCCTCTCACACTGGGCCCCCCTCAGCCCCCACTTTCCTGCAGGGCTGGCCCTCAGCCTTGTGTTATGACTCTGATCAGTACATCCCACAGCTCCCACGGCCTGCTCCACGAAGCAGAGATGCCCCAGCTCAGCACACAAGGCTCTGTGCCGCCCCACTTTTGCCAGATCCACAGCCGCAGTGACTGCTCGCTAAACTGTTAAATTTCCCAGGCTAGGCTTGAACTTGCAATTGTCCTGCCTCGGCCTCCCAGAGTGCTGGGATTACAAGTGAGAGCCGTCATGCTCCCCCTAGCTTCATTTTTCTATTAGCCCCCAGGACACAGCTCAGCACTAAACACACTCGTTAAATGTTTGTTAGATTAATTGAACACATGAAGTTGACAAGACTCAATTCTTTTGACTAATGAGAGGCCAAAAAGTCACCCTGGAATTGCTGTTTCTCCCAGAAAAGTGGGTGTAGACACCTTGGATTTCCAAGCAGAGCACCTTTCAGAATGCTGCACCCCTGACAGAGTGGGAAAGAGGACTCTGGAGCCCCTCTGTTTGGAGTACTTTGAAGGTGGGCACCAGGAGCGAGGAGGATGCCAGCTCCAGTCCCGCGCCAACATGGGCCCTGGGAGAAGGCCGCCGCTGGGAGGTGGGAGCGCTGAGCTCCAAGATCGAGGCTCTCGGCCTGAAGAGCCCTCAGCCACGCTGGAGACTGAGCAGTAACTGTCCTCAGATGTTCCCAGGGGCCTCTGCAAGGAGCTGGAGCTCCCCGGCCTGAGCGATTAGGCAGGATCAAGTGCCAACAGCGACACCACGTGTCCATGATGGGAACAGCAGGCTCTGGTCGGATCCAAATAAGGGTGTGGAGACTGATCCAGTTTGGGTTGTGATGTCAAGAGGAGGCTGAGCTTCTAGCGGGAGAGACTGACTCCCCCTGGCTTGGAAAAATGAGGCCTTGTATTTGCACTTGGAGTTTGGGGAACTACACGCACCAGTCAGCCAAGTGTGAAGCTAAAGAGCAAAAGTGGGCTCTGGGAAGGCAGTTTGACTTTTTGTTTTCTGTGACACTTAGATTTGAACCCAGGGCCTTTGCACTGAGCTCCACCCCTAGCCCTTTTTATTTTGAGATGATGTCTTGCTAAATTATTAAAATGCTTAAACTTGCAGCCCTCTGCCCCCAGCCTCAAGTGCTATGGCGACAGGCATCTCCCATCACAACCAGCTTGATCTTTTTTTTTTTCCTTTTGAGCTTTTAACTTTAAAAATAACTTCAGCCCTTAAAAAAAGTTACACCTGTAGTTTAAAAAAATAATGACCACAGACTCTTACCTTCCTCAAGTACTCACACCTTCCACAACCACCGTGCAGTGACCCAGGCGAGTGTGATGTTATAATCTACAAACTTCAACTGTCCCGGGAAAGGCCATTTGGTTCCAGGATCTGACCAGTCACACCAGCTCCTGTCTAGCATGGGGCTCAGTCTTTGACATTTTGACATTTTTTAAAGAGTGTCGTGAATTTTGTAGACCATCTCCAAGTTTGAGTTGATCTTCCTTCTCTTTCGGCAAGAATGACGCAAGCGAGAAGCGCTACCAGTCTCAATATAGCTGATCTGTGGGTCCCTGTGTCTTGTCACTAGAGATTTCCGTTTTGATCCCTCAATCAAAGTGGCATCGCTGTGATCTTCACTGGACAGTTACCGTTTTCACTTTGTAACTAAGAAGTTCGTTTCCTCCCAGAGGATGTGACGACCGTGCTTCTCACTGCACTTTCTGGACCATCACTTGAGCACGTACTGCTGACTGCTGGGTGAATGAAACAGGTCTTCCTGTGATGCTCACCTGTTCCTGTCAACCTGCTATGTTCACCGTCCAGGATTTGACTGTTAAGAAACGCGTTCTTTCCAACATGTTCATTTCATTCCTCGCTGAAGTTTTCCAGCCCGGACTTCCGGGCACTAACAGCTTCCCGTGTGTGATAATCCTCACAGACACTCTCTACCTACTGTTTCCACATCTTCAGCTTCAACTGGCTCAGACCAAAAAGCTCCCAAGAAACTGCATCTCCCTGAACCTTGTCCTTGTCACTGTTTTCTTAAAAGTAGATGATTGTCATCTACATGGTGTTTATGTTGTTGAGGGATTGTGAGCCATCTCAAAGTGATCTGGAGTCTGCAAAGGTCCTGAGGACCTTGGATTTTGACGTTCAAGGGTGTCTTGAACTCAAACTCCGAGGACTTGTGGAGGTGAGGTGGAAACAGCTTCCTATGTGCCCGGTATTGGGGATGCCACAGTATGGCCCTGTTGGGGTGGTGGCGCACACCCGTAATCTCAGATACTCAGGAAGCTGAGGCAGGAGGAACCCAAGTGCCAGTCCAGCCTGGAACTCACACACACTCACCTCCTCTTCCTGCTCCCACCCCCATCCTGTAGCATCAGAAGCTCCAAGAAGAAAGATCTAGAAAGAAGAGCAAGAAGGGAGAGAGGAGGAGCACTGACCCTCCATCTGAACTTCCTGTGTGCCCAGCCTGCACTGACCCTCCATCTGAACTTCCGGTGTGCCCAGCCTGCGCTGACCCTCCATCTGAACTTCCGGTGTACCCAGCCTGCGCTGACCCTCCATCTGAACTTCCGGTGTGCCCAGCCTGCGCTGACCCTCCATCTGAACTTCCGGTGTTCAAGCCTGAGGCTTGATCCGATTCCCATCAGAGGGAGAATTTTGATTAGCACCACAGATCAGGCTTTTGTTCCAGAACTTAGTGTGACTGAGACCTGGGTGTGGTGGTGGCACATGCCTGTCATCCCAGCACTTGGGAGGCTGAGGCAGGGTGGTCACAGCAAGTTGGTGGCCAGTCTGGGCTACATAGGGAGATCCTGACTCAAAACCTTATCTACAGAAAGTGACTGGGGTCATTTATCACCCTTGCAAGGGGTTGGAAGAGTTGTGGGGTTTGTCCAAAAGTGCAGAAAGAGAGCAGAGCAGGTGAGGGGATCTCTGTAGGGGGCAGCCTGTGACTTGTGTCATTTAATAAACTGCCGCATAAACAACCAGACATGAGGACTTTAAACAAACCCCTTAGTGTTCTCTTAGACAGCAGGAAGAAGGGAATTTTGGTTCCGGCTCTTTTTAAGAGATTTCTGAAGATACTGAGGAGGTGGGGAGGGCCAGGTTCGGGGCCCTATGCTTGCCCTCTGCCCAGAGTCTTCTAACTGCAGCTGCTCACTAAACACGGGGAGTGTGGGCCGAAGCCGGACCAAGCCGGGAGGAAGCGGGCGGAGCAGGAGGAAGAGGAGCAGCCATCTCCGCGGAGGCCTGCGGCCCAGAAATCTTCATCTGTTGCTCTGCTGATAGGAAAGCAGAACAAAAAGCCGCACAACTCCTGGATTCAATCAGCTCTCCCTTTTCTATTATTTCCTCTTTCTTCCGGAGCACTTTTCACCACCTGGCAGCATTTCTCCTTTTAAGCGAGGATTTGTGCCCTTAAAGCTGTAGAGAACGTGCGGCTTGGGCCGCGCTTTCTTGGCAGGTGGCTGATTCCCAGCGCTCGGCCCCCCCCGCAGCACTCTCTCTGGCTGATGTCACCATGCGGGAGGCAGCACTGTCGCCTGCCTGGAATGTATTCCCAGCAAACCCAACCGGCAAAAGGCTCCCATCAAGCAGATGTTTCTGTTTAAGGCTGATAGGAACAGCAGGGATGGTTTCTTTCTTTCTCCATCAGTTTTCAAATGCAAGAAGCGCCTGTGGGCCCGGAGCATGAGCCTGGGGTCTAACAAGGTGCATGGCCATCCTGGGCCTGGGAGATGAAGGCCAGCAAGAGGTTATTAACCACCCCTGGCAGAAGCTATCGAGCAGCAACTGCAAGACAGAGTGGAGGAGAAGAGTCTTGTTTTCTAGGGCAGAATTAGATATTTTTAAAAACAACCTGTCAGGGCCGGGGATATAGCTCAGTGGTTCCGGTGCCAGTCTTGCAAGCGTAAGGACCTGGGTTCGATCTCTGGAAACCACACAACAATACTAGGCGTGGAGACTCACCCCAGCAGCAACCAGTACCACATACCACAGTGCCGGGTGTGGTGGCTCACACCTGTCATCCCAGCACTCGGGAGGCAGAGGCAGGAGGATTGCTGTGATGTGAGTTTGAGGCTGAGCTCAGGGCCAGCCTGAACCACAAAGCAATACCCTGTCTCATAAAACCTTAAAAAAAAAAAAACATAACCTGTCATACCAGCACTCTGGGAAGCTGAGACAGGAGGGTCACAAGTTCGAGCCCAGGCTTAGCATCTGAGCAACCTAGGGAGACCCTACCTCAAAATAAAATGTTAAAGGGCCAAGAATGTAGCTCAATGTTAAGGCTCTGGGTCCATCCCCAGTAGCAAACTGAAAAATGTTTAAAGTCTTTCAGAATTCATATTCTAGGTTGCACAAATTTCTTCTAGATCATTACAGTTAGTGGCAGGAGACAAATACATAAGAACAAGTTTCTGATGTAATTTTGGAATGGAAAAAATAAAATCAAGAAAATTCCTAGCCATCGACTATCAATTTTTCTACAAATTGAGAAAAGACTGCAATTATTCCTTAAATAAAAAGCTACAAAAATAAATATTTTACAATTTGTAACAAAAATCCCCACCAATTCAGAATTAAATCTATCTGGGAAAGAAAAAAACGTTCCCCTAAACTCACTGTACGGTGTAGTAGTTTCCCATGAGAATGTCTCTACATGCACGTTTCCTAAAGGGCGGTGTGTGGAGAGAATGAATAAAGGATGGGGCCTCCACGGAGCGGTTCGTAAAGACCCCGAGCCTCCCGTCGGGGCACCGTAGTGCCCCACGGGCCACGCGACCATACATGCTTTGCAGGTGTGAAAACAGGTGCAGAGAGTTTAAGAAACTTGCCTAGGATGGCACAGCTAATAAATAGTTCCAAGCGTTTTTGATTAAATTTTTCTAATTCTGCTTCATCTGACATGAGGTGATCAAAAGACATGGTGTGTGTTTAGATTTTAAAAGATTACAAAAGTGGCAGGAAGCCAGAGGGAGGCAGAGGAGAGGCCAGGAAGGTGGAGAACTACAAATCCAAAGCCGCACAGACGTTGCAAGATGCTGGGATTTGCAGGGCTTCTTGTTGTCTCAGAGGGACATGGAGACACTTCAGCTGCCAGCCTTTGTCAGGACTAAAGAATGTGTGCCTGATGTTTCAATCACACTGTCTCAAAATCAGCCAGGCAGAGCGGTGCACAGCTGGATTCCCAGCACGCTGGGAGGCTGAGGCAGGAGGATCCCACCTGTAAGCCCAGCTTGGGCATATAGCAACTCATATATCTAAGCCCAAATCAATTCCACCTGCATCTCCCCCTCCCTAAACTGTGTTATAGCCTCTAAGAAAGTCCAAATCCCAAACACTTTTTACAATTGAAAGGCACACGTAAAAGCAGTCATGTTTCTGCCATAAGTGGATATACAAGGACACTTTTCATATTATAGATACCAGAGTTTTAGTCTTAGCTCTCTGCCCTACACAGTCCACAAGTACTGGGAAAGAGTGTCAAAATTAAGAAAAGGTTGCACACATTTATGTTTTATCTCAAAGTGTGGAAAATAAAAAACCCAAAATTGCACCTTCTTTTTCGTTTCCAAGGAGACTAGTCCCTTCTGTATCCCAAGATTCAACTGCTTTCTCTCTCAGGAAGAGGAAGGGACAGAGGCATCCCTTCCCCTGTAAAGAATCACAGCTCATGTCCCACACAGGCCAGGGCTGGGCACTCCGTTCTCCATTCCACAGGGTGATAGAATCGAGGCGCAAGAAGCACCAGGACGATCACTCGGCCAGTCAACCTACTGTGCAAACCGAGAAGTCAGTCAGGCAAGGCCAGGTGACCAGCCGAGGCTGAACATGGACCATAGCTCTGGGCTTCTTCAGTGTCCTCCCCACCCTGCTCCCCCCTTCTGGAACCTGAGATGAGATTCCCAAGACAAACACCAGCTTCTGCGTGCCACAAAGAAAAGGCTCCCACCGCTGCCTTCACTCCCAGACATCTGCTGACCCTGTCTTCCCGGGATCCTGTACAGGACTCGTGTCCCCAGAGTCCGCCCTGGAGAACTCTGATCTGCACCCTGTCGGTGTAATTTCCAGGCTCATCCAGAGATGCCTGACTGTGGCTGCTGTTCCTAAGGGTGGGGAGTCTGGGGACCCCATGTGTGAGGCTGTAAAAAAGCTCAGGAATGATGGCTGCAATTCAGAGGTGCTGGTCTAGTGCCCGACACCTCCCACAAGTGACCCCTTCTAAATCCTCGAGATGACCCTGGCAAGAGACACGACCGTCGGCCCTGCTGCCATGAACTCAAAATGTGAGCGAGAGGAAAGATTCCCCCGTTCAGGTTGTGGGTGTCTGTGGGTGTGGGTGTGGGTGTCTGTGTTTTATCTCAGTGGAGAGAATGTAACTACTACACGTGATCTCAAGGCAGCTTGTCCCCTGGCTCAGAGGGTCCCTGCGCAGCTGGAGTGGGATGAAGATGGGGAGCTGTAGCGAGGGACAGGGACAGCAGGGACCTGTTCCTGGGCCACTCCCCGGGCCGGGAAGATGAGCAGGAAGTGAGGACACCACGGGCAGTGGCACCGCGGGTCACACCCACCGTTGGCTAGCCCTGAGGTCATAACAGGGTCCCTGAGTGGCTCTTCCGCTGGCTGCTTGTGTGGGGCCTCAGGGAGTCCAAGTGCTTGTCCTTCAATGACTTGCGCCATGATTCCCCTTGACCAGCCTCACCCAGGATCCCATGGCCTGAGCAGCTGATCTTTTCCAAACACCCCCATCCAGCCCTGCTCTCTGAGGCCCCTCAGCTCACCGAAGCACCTGCCACCGTCCCCGAGCCGAGCAGCCTGAAGCCCGCTCCACCGCAGCCTTTGCTCACCTCTGCATTTCCATTGTCCTCCAGCTGTGGGAGGCCCTGGCAAAGGGCCACACGTCTTCCTGCTCCTTGCTGGGCTCCCAACCTGGCAAGCACCCCAGTCCTCCATAGTCCCAGTCTTGGGACTCAAAAGTGTCTTCCGCTCAGGGTTGGGCATGAGCAGAGCTGGCAAAACCCAGCCCCAGAGTGTTGCAGGACCCCCCTCTGGCCACCTGCTGGCAGCGCCAGCCCTCCTAGCCCATGCTGCCACTTACAGTCTAAAGTAACTCGTCACCCCCAATACCCATGTTGCTCACACTGACCGAGTCACTGTTAACCCAGGGTGCCATGCAGAATGCTCGGGAAGGCTTCCCCCAGCCAGTAATTCAGGTGGCTCTCAAGATAGACAACATCCCCAGGCTCAGAGGCACACGCTGTAATCCCAGCATTCTGTGAGGCTGAGGCAGGAAGATTCTAAGCTCGAAGCCTGCCTGGCCAACTTAGTGACTTCATGAAATCTGATCTCAAAATAAGAAATCAAGAAGGCCTAAGGGTATAACTCTCAATGGGGAAGCCTTGGGTTCAATCCCCACTACTACAAAAAATAAGTAAAACCAATAAAATTTAAAAGATAGGTATTATCCCTGCATATTCCTTTACTAGTGAAGACATAGCAGCTTTGAGAAGCCATAAAACATGCCAGGTGGCCTGGAAATAAAAGTCTGAGCCACCAAAGCATCACCCAGCACTTCAGAGGCAGCCGTGCCCCCTTCGCCCCTCAGGAGTCACACAACTTAGCAGGAAAGGCTTCCAGGCCTTCCCACACCTGATCTCCCTCGTGGTCAATAATCCCTTCTGAATTTTCCACATCTGAGGCTGCACTGTTTATCTGTAAAAGATCAGTAAATACTAATGGATGAAGGAATTCTAAGAAAAATCACTGAGAAGCTTGGCTATGCCCAGGGTTCCGTGACCCTCCCAGCTATGAGGACTTAGGGCACATCGAGCAGGACGTGACGGAAGTGAAGCCAGAAGAGCCCTGTCTACCAGGTGGCGCCACCACGCTGAGTCAGAGGCGCTCACAGCAGCCCCCGCTGCTCCCGTGTTTGGGAGCTGAGCTCCAGAGGTGGTTAGGGATAGGGGCTCCCAGGTTTAACTTCTCTCCAGAAAGGCAGCGTCTTCCAAAGGCTCAGAATGTGTCTTCCGCAGACAAAATCCGTCTGGTGATGCGCTGCTTTCACTCCAGAACTCCACCGTTCAAGGCATCCGCCCGGCGTGAACGTAGCTTTTAGGAAACAGCGCTGAACGTGAGAAAGTCAGTGTCAGATCGATCCCGGCTCAGAAGAGTGAGGATTTTGCCGTGCATTTTGCAAATGGGCAAAAAGCTTGCAGAGTTTAGCTGGTGAGACCAAACCCACGGTTCTCGCTCGGACGCACGGGCTCATTGCAGGGAGCATTTGTTGTGGCACGTGGCACCTGTGCCACTCTGCCCACTGTGGCTTCAGCAACCATGGAGAGTAGACAGGCTTCCTGTGCAGCTGCAGGGAACTGGGCACTGCTGTAGCCTGCTGCCCACGGCCGGGGTGATGGAAGCCTTCCTCCTGGGCCACCCCTAGGGGGAGCGCCTGAGACACCTCGGCTTCTCCACAAGCATCGCCCTGGGGTCAGCGTCAGCGTCTAAAAACACTCCTTCCGGCGGCTCCTGGGTGGCCCCTGAGCCCCAGGGCTTCGCTCTACAGTGTCCCGTGAAAGCCACCCGTCTACACTGTTGGTGGGAATATAAACTAGTACAGCGGCCGTGGCAATTAGTACAGAGAGGCCTCAAAAGACCAAACATGGACATACCATTTGATCCAGCTATACCACTGCTGGACATATTTCCCAAAGAATTGAAGACCGCTCTGTAGCATACGTGCACAGGTACGTTTATAGCAGCTCGATTTCCAAGCACTAAGCCATGGGAACACCTGGATGCCATCGAGACACGAAGCATAGCCAAGTGGGCTGTGGACACAATGGGACACCAAGCCATGAAGATGAATGGGTCCCCCTATTCACAGGAAAGTGCGCTAGAACTAGCAACTCTCATGTTACGAGAAATTAGCCAGAAGTTTAATACGGTGTGGTTTCTCTTATACGACCAGCCTAAAATGTACAAAATTAGGGCCAGGGATTTAGGTCACTAGTGCCGTGCCTGCTTGGCAAGCACAAGGTCCTCAGTCCAATCCCCAGTACCAAAAGAAAACACGAAATTAGTAAATAAATAAAGGAGAAAGGACAGGGAAGATGGAGGTGCCCTCGTGGAGGCAGGAGGAGGACAAGGGGCCAGGGGAGAGGGACATACCTCAACTCCTTGCTTAGGAATCGGCAGAATTGAGACGTGGGCTGAGCATCCATAGAATCGCTCGGAAAGGCAGTAGAGGTGGTGGCCATGTTTTATTTTCTTCACTCCATATTGCCAAACTGATCGTCTGCACAGGTGCCTCATGTGGGATTTGGGGTTTGTTTCATTTTTGTGAGTGTGTATTATATAAATCAAAGGTTTTCATTCGGGCGGATTGTTATAGATCTTGACCGTTTCCTACAATTACCTGCTGTTCCTTCTTTCCTGCTCTCTCCAGTCCCTTGCTCTTCTCTTATAGTCTCCCACCTTCAAGAGAAAACATATGGTACTTGTCTCTCTGATTCTGGTTCCTCTGTTTAACATGCTTTCCAGTTCCACCCATTTCCCTTCAAATGACATAAATTGTGTTATTCTTCGTGGGTGAGTAATATTCCATTGTGTGTATTTCGCCCATTTTCCTCATCTGTTCACTTGCTGACTGGTGCCCAGGCTTTTTCCACAGCTGCTTAGTTGCTGTGAACTGGGCCATGTAGGAATACAGATTCTTATTTTTGCCACTTCATCAGCCCTGGCCTGGATCTCATACCTGTTGCCCAGGTATGAATCCACTTTCTTTCCTAATCCTCCATTTCCTCCCCTGACCCAGAGGAATGGAGAGACTTGGAAGCTAAAATGTTTGTTTCTAGGCTCTTGGACCAATAAATATGAGATTAAAAGAACGTATGCTATTATTCTGAGCAATTACACTTGAAAACAACATTTATTTTCCATTTTCTCCCTTTGGGCTCGTCTTTTTCAAGGTGAAACCAAGCATGAGACGAGTCTCTCCAGCCCTTCTCCACCACAGCCACACACAAATCTCATTTTCTGCCAGGTTTAAAATGCAATATTGCAGAGTGGCGCCTATTATTCCAGTCAACATGATGCCCTTACCCAGAAGTCCGGTCACTAGCATATATAATTTATGAATCCAACCCAGAAACAAGGCAAAGAGAAAATGAACTTGGAGCTGAAGTGTCTGCGGTAATGAAATCGCTCTCCAGTTTCATGTGCCTGTGAGTTCATGCTCATTTTCATTTCTCCATTTCTTCCTAAATTTGTTACCCCGGTGACTGACGCTCCAATTACAGTTTCCTTCCCCCTACTTGCTCCCTGGCTGTCCAATAAATGCCACGGCCTTTCGAGGCACCGTGCACTTATTTTCCAATTACTCTGGGTAAACAGAGAGGAGCCGGCGATTGAACTGAAGCTTTTAACGTATTCGATTTGGTCCCGGGGAAAGTTTCCACGATTGAGACATAAACCTCGAGGCTGTCATCGGCACAGCTGACAAGCATTGGGAGAAGCTGCCTGACAAAGATCCCTCCCTCGAGAGGAGCAGTTTCAGCTGGGCCCCTAACACTCCAAAGTGGCTCCAAAAAAAAGAGACAAGGTTTCCAAGTCTGTCACAGAGATGCTTCCGATCTGATCTCCTGCCAATCAGCCTTTCTGATTCCCCATTCGCAGGCTGGAAAACTATTTAGAAAACTGACAGGTAGTATTTGGGGGATTAATGACCACTGATGTATGAGTATTGAGGAGCATTTCAACAATCAGAGGGAGAGTCACCACGCGGCCAGAGCCGGCTCTGCTCCCCAACACGGCCCCCAGCAATCACTCAAAGCCAGTTAAATGATTCTGATTTACGACCTTCACCTTCAGGGTCCACCCCATTTGCTCTCTCCATGTGTAAATTCTAAAACTACAATTCCCTCCTCCTCCAGAGAGCCAATTTAAGTCAACATTATGCATGAGCCGAGAATGTGGGAATTCTCAGATCTCTTATTTCACTCATTAAATTTGCACTGAACATCTTGCAATTAAAATTTCGCCTAGATTTCCTCTTATGATTGACATTTGGCCTTGATGCAATGAGTTCGAATTTGGTCTCTCCCAAGATTTTGGAGGAGGGCGGTGGGCCTGGACATTGTTTTGAGAGAAACGATGATAGAGCACTAATATTTGATTAGCATTTTGAGCAGACTAATTGGGGAAGGGCTGGCTGCTCCCTGGAATAAGAGACATCGGGGAAACCAGCCAAGATCGGAGCCACGAACCCAATATGCTTTGAAGACTATGCTCCTTCAGTTTGGCAAAAGCGAAACGAAAACCTTGCGGATAAAGAGTGAGAAGAAGCCCTGCAGATCTCAGAGATCGGCACTTCCGTGGTTGGACCCAGGACCTAGAATCCACCAAGAGAAGATTCCCTGCCATAGTAGATGCAGCTGCCCACACTGGCTTCTTCCTCCTTGCGGTGCGGCCATGCGGCCACATCTGGCCAATAGAGCATTAAAGGAACCAATGACCATATTTTCAACACCTGATCTCCACTCAGCTTCCCTATCCAACTCAGTGGACAGGTGTGCAGATGAGAAGCCATTGAGTCTGGGTTTTGCTATAGCTGTAGAAATAGTTTAACACATCCAAGGGCATTCCGTGGGTCAGTAAGCCTCTCCTTGAGAAATTCACCCAGGAGCACACGAAAGTTCTTATATGCACAGTAAGTCGAATACAGTGAAAAGCACACAGTAGATCTAACATACCCAAGAGCACACAGTAGGTCTACCCCCCCCCAGCACTCAGTAGGTCTAATACACTGAAAAACACACAATGGATCTAATATGCATAAGAGCACAAAGTGGGTCTTTTACACCCCAAAACAACTATGAATCAGTCCCCACATACACTAATATCCCTAAGGGCACAGTGTTCTTTTTTTTTTTTTTTTCAAATCAAAGTAATACATATGCACATCTAACCAGCCATAAAGCTGATTCTGAGGTGAAATCCATAAGTTCTTCTCCACATCATGTAGCTACTGAAATAGGTCACTGTGCATCATCGTTGTTGTGTTGTGTTGTATTGTATTTTGTCTTATCTTGAGCAGAGGGAATTTTGCCAGAAGGACAAAAAGGGGATTCAGTGGTAAACGTTTTGCAGGAAAGAAGCCTGAGGGAGGAGGGAAAGAAAGACAGCCACGCTATATCAGTCTTCTCTACAAAGAACGGTGGGGTCACAGTCAGAGAAGTACACGGGAGACCCCAGGGAACTCCACGCAAACTTAGGGCAGCAATCCCCGGCCTTTTGAGCTCCAGGGACCAGTTTGTGGAAAATAGGTTTTCCAAAGTGGTTTGGGGCTGACTGGAGCACATTGCATTTATCCTTATTTATTACAGTCAATTCTCAGTAGGAGGGAGCAACCTACATCCCGCGCATGCGCAGGTCCCCGCTGATCCAACAGGAGGCGGGACTCAGGTGATGATGCAGAAATGGGAGACACTGGAACAGTGAACTCAGGATGGGCATCTGAGAGCCCAGGGCAGCCTCAGCGTCCTGCAGATGTCGGCAGGCCTCAGAGAAGTCGAGTCCAGCAGAGGCTGGGGAGACAGCATAGGGGGGAAAGGCAGATCACCACAGGCACATGAGCTGCATGTCAGAGGGACGGCCTGCCCCCGGTGACGGACAGGACACAGCCCCAGACCACGGAAGCAATGTGGACTGGAGGCTGCAGACCCGAGGCCTCACAGGCCGAGGAGAAAAAAGGACAAAGCCTGAGTCTTCGTGTCCACGTCTTCATCACGACTACCTGGCTGCCTGGCCCTGGGCCGTTTTCCATCAAGAGACAATGCTGACAACTGCCCGTGAGGTCTTCCCAGCCCAGAAGTCACCACTCTTCCTAGGTATTTTGAAAAACAAAACAAAAAACAAGCCTCCCTTCAAAAATGCACAAAACACCTGAGTAGACAGTGTACTGGAATTTGAGTGAAAAGATCCAATTCTCCTCTCCGCCCAATTGCTTCACATGTCCAATTTCCTTTCTTCCACCGTAAAACAGGAATTAGGATCCCTGTGTTTCACAGGTTTCCTGGCAGAGTTCAATAAGATAAGAAGCGTGACAGCGCCTCCCACCTGAGGACACCTAAGCAGAATTGGATCCGGCAGTAATACGGCAGACAGCCATCTCTCCCTGGGACTGTGGCCTCCACGTGGCTGTCCCCACCTCAAAGCCAAGTTGGAGGCAGGATAGTGTGGCACTTGCCACCTTCCTCCTGATTGGCCCAAATGCAGCCAAAACCCCCCTTTGGCAAGCTTGGGTAGTTAGCCAATGGGCTCCACCGCACAGCCAACTGTTGTTTATTGTGCAGCTTCCAAATGCCAGGCAGATCCACCATGAGGACACGGGCACCACTTCAACAGGCAAAGACCCATCGGGCAGGAGACCAGGCTGGAGAGACTCCGAGGTGCTGCAGCTGGTCCCTGCTTTGGGGCCAGGAAACCTGAGCTCATCTACCCAGAGCAAAGCACACTGGGAGAGCCTGAGAAGCAGTGGTTCATTCCAAAGGAGTGGTTCTTCTCCACATCTGTCATTTCTCTGTCTCTTTCTCAGGGTGCCATACTGTCCTCTGCCTCGCCAAGCAGCGCAGAGCGATTGCAGGACACAAGGCCGGGCTCGTGGCTCCATGCACAGGAGTCATTTCTTCCATTTGCTTATTAGTGGATAAGCGTTTGGTAAGAGCCCAGTTCCAGGCGCAGTGCAAGAACAGGGCACCCGAGGCACAGGAGGCAAAGTCCCTGCCATCTATATAGGTCAATCGCAGAGGAGTAGAGCTACAGGAAGACAGGCCTGCAGTGAGACCAGAGCAATATGACAGGGTGAACACAGCACATCATCTAGACAGCACAGGATGGACCCTGGGAGCCCCAGGTGACAGTGGCCAACCCCACCTAATGGGGGGAGCCCAGGAAGTGCTCCTAAGATGGAAGCACGAGGCTGAATGGGTGTCCTGGGAGCCACTGTGGGGACAGAAGAGACAAAGCAAGTAAGGCACTGACACTGGAGCAGCACAGCTGAGCAGAACTGCCACACCCATTCAGGGCACAGAGTGTTGTCAAAAGACAGTTCCACAAGAGGCAACGCTGGAGAGGCGGGCAGAGGACAGACAGCGGCAATCCTCCCCCAACAGGTGTGCTCTGCTGTCTTCCACCAGCACAGCTATCGCCCTGCTTCATCACTCAGAAAAGTATGCAGAGGGGGCTCCAGGAACAGAGCTGAGTAAGGGGTGCAGGACAGACGGGGATGCATGTCCCAGACAGGAGCTCATGCAGATTCACTCTACCCCTGGGGCCAACAAGGCACAAACACCATTCAGCACCAGGGAGTCCGAAATCTGTGCCACACCACTGCCTGGTGACAGAGCACAGAGGGCCTAGCTCTTGGGGTCACTTGCAGGGCTCCAGGGGAGATGGACTGCATCGAGCCTGCCGACCCCATCAGTGCTGAGCATGAAGCTGCGCTTCTGGTGACATTAGCAATAGGGAACCCATCCACTTGAGGCCACCCCAGTGGACAAGAGCCACACATGCTGCTGAATGCTGTCTTTCTGCTCCATAACCCCACATGGAGTCCTCCCAGGAGCTGTAGGAGGGGACACTAAAAATGAAAGCCACCCTCATGTCACCTTGTACAGAATTTGAAGTCACAGTGTTTGCAGTGAGGATGGTGGGCTCCCACCCTACTTCTCTGTCCACTGGCCTCCTCTGGTCCTCACATTAGTGTTTGACAAATACTGAAGAGTTGCTCTGAGGGCCGGGGAGTTAGCTCAGTGGTTCCGGCGCCTGTCTTGCAAGCGCAAGGGCCCGGGTTTGATTCCCCGGTAACCACATAACAATACTGGGCGTGGAGACCCACACCCAGCAGCAACCAGTACCACATAGCACAGTGCCGGGCGTGGTGGCTCACGCCTGTCATCCCAGCACTCGGGAGGCAGAGGCAGGAGGATTGTGATGTGAGTTGGAGGCTGAGCTCAGGGCCAGCCTGAACCACAAAGCGAGACCCTGTCTCAAAAAAAAAAAAAAAAAAAAAAAACCTTAAAAAAAAAATAAAGAGTTGCTCTGAGAGGAGCAATCACAGTAATAACATGTTGTGTGGAGTGAGATGCGTGCTCAGTTGACTAAAGGAGACAGACATCACTGATGTTCCATTTTTTGATACTGAGAATTGAACTCAAGGCACTGAGCTACATTCCCCAGCCTTGCTTTTATTTTTTATTGCTAAGTATCCCAGGCTAGACTTGAGCACACAATCCTCCGGCTTCAGCCTCAGTGTGCACCAACATGCCTGGCTTGTTATTCCCATTTTGCAGGAGAGCTTGAGCCTGGGGGAGAAAGAGAGAGAGAAAGAGAGAGAGAGAGAGAGAGAAGAAACAAGTAGATGGGACAGCTGAAACTCAACCCAGTTTTATACGACTTTGTCTCCCAATAAATAAGCAATTATATGAGAGTTGCAAAGTACCCCGTGTTGGGCAGACTGACCATAGCTGCTTCTGAGATGAGGTCCCACTGTTTTACAACACGTTCTCGGACAGGAGGACCACGTGGCAGCATGGTTGTCACCATCTACAGGGCCTCCTCATAAACAGAAGTCTGGCTTGGAGGGTGTCAGACCCTTGGGTGTTGTTCCCTGTGGAGCTGGGCTGACCTGCCCAGGCCTCTCGGGACAAGACCAGCAAAGAGGCTTCCTCAAAGCCCATTAACTCCCTCTCTGCAAGTTCCTATGAGATCTGAGGAGAGAGAAGGAGAGGAACAGACAGAAAGAGCTAGAGCTAGATGAACCCAGAGAGAAGGACAGCAGCTCCATTTACCAAGTAAATGCCTTCCTCCATTCTATGAAACACATGAGCTCTGAGCTGCAAAATAATGGAGCATCTCAGAAGCAACTATACCCATCTCCACAGCATGGGGCTGCCCTGTCCAGTTCTCAAAGTGTGTTTTACCCTAGTTATAGCTCTGATGCTTGCATTTCAGCTCTTGTCTGTGTCAATCAGCTTTCCACTAATAGAACAAAGTATCTAAGGATGTAGCTCAATGCAAACGTTCAATCCCCAGTATTTCATCCCCTCACCCCAACATTATTTGAAGATACAACTTCAAAGAGTTTAAAGGTTTATTTCAGCTCACCGTTTCAGAGGTTTCAGACCATGGTCTCCTGGCTCTGTTTCTTCTGGGCCTGTGGAGAGACACAAACATCCTGGTGGAAGATCCTAGTGAAAGAAAACTGCTCACCTCATGGAGACCAGGAAGTAGAAAGAGAATGACAGGAAGTGGCCAGGGACGAGACATATCTTTCAAAAGCATACTCACCATGGCCTGCTCCTCCCACTACATCCACCTGAGAACCACTCAGCAATGCACTGGTCAGTGGATCAGCCCAGTGATGAAGCTTGAGCCCCTGTGACTCACCACCCCTGCAGACCCGTATGAACACTGCCACCTTGAAGATGAAGCCTTCCCGGAAGAGTTTGGATAAAAGCTTGTTGTAATCGTACCACACCATGACATCCACACACACACACACACAGCAAGGAGACAAAGCACTTCTAAGTGTGCTCCCAAAGGCAGGGCCTTGGGCTATACAGGTACACAGATCTCTACAGATATTTGTGAACCAAAAAGTTTGGATTCCAGGAGGAAAATCTAGGTACCAAAAATAGGTTTTGATGCAGTAGTTACAGCTGAAGAGGGGTTGGGACAGAGCTCAAGCACGACCCAGACAGGATTTACACAAGTTCAAGTTCACAGCAGCAGCATGCCCAAGACCCATAAGATAGGGGCAGCCCAAGTATCAACAACAAGTTAGAGGCAGAGAGCAGCACTTCCATATAATAGGCTGTTCTCACCCTTAACAATGAATGAAACCTTGGTTTGTGTTACAACATAGATGAGCCTTGAAAACACTATGCTGAATGAAATGCATCAGTCACAAGAAGATAAATACTATATAATCTTATTTATATGAAATATCTCAAAAAGTAATTAGCAGAAACAACAGGTTAGAAGTAAACAAAGCCTGAGGAGAAAGGGTAGTTATTATTAAGTGGGTACCAAATTTCTGTTTAAACTGATGAAAAAGTATGGAATATAATGAAAACCACTGAATCTTACATTTTAAAATGGATTGTATGAAGAATGTTATGCTGTATACATTTTGCCACAATAAAAATACCAGAAGGCCTGGGAATGTAGATCATTGTAACTAGTCTAGCATGTGCAAGGCCCAGGGGCCCATTCCCCGAGCCACCCTTGAACACACCTGCGTGTACACATACACACACAAATGCACACCTACACATCAGCCATCAGTTGTGACGGCAGGCCCCTGCGATCTCAGACTCTAGGAGACTGAAGTAGGAAGATCACAAGTTCAAGCCTAGTCCTGGCAAACTAGCAATTTAGCAAGACTTTGGCTCAAAATAAGAAAAAATTTTTTTTTGTTGTTTTAGGTTTTTTGAGACAGGGTCTTGCTTTGTAATTTAGGCTGGCCCTGAGCTCAACCTCAAACTCACATCACAGCAATCCTCCTGCCTCTGCCTCCCGAGTGCTGGGATTACAGGCATTAGCCACCACATCTGGCACTGTAGTATGGGGTACTGATTGCTGCTGGACATGAGTCTCCACACCCCGTATGGTATGTGGTTACTGGGGATCGAACCGGGTGCTTGCGCTTGCAAGACAGGCACCAGAACCAATGAGCCAAATCCCCAGCCCCCAAGAAATAATTTTAAATGGGATAGAGATATAGCTCAAGATGAGGCTCTAGAGTCAATGCTCAGCACCAAAAAATAATAAATAATAAGAATAATAAGGGGTGGATGATGAATGACATTTGGAATTATAGACATTCATCACTTGACAATGAATTTCCATTCTCACAAGATTGAATTGGTCACTAAGAAGGAATTGAATAGAGCGTGTATATCACGCTACTTAGAACAAAGATGTGGTCAAAGGAAACTCCAACCTGATGACTTTGCTTTTATTTGTATAACTCTCACCAGTAGTATTATACTACATAACAGTAGAAACTATAATACCGTTCTGTACAATCAGAATAATACAGCACTATATAAACCAGGTGTACCGTATAAAAAGAGACCCTGAGGCCCTAGGAAAAAAATGTACAAACTGCACAAAAAAGATGTCATAAGTCCAGAAAGTATACCTTGGTTCTAAGTTGTTAAATGGACATGTCATCAAGTCAGGAATATCGGTATAAAATCAAAGTATTGGATGTAAAAAAAGAAAAGCAAAATGAGTAGACCAGAATGGAAACAGGGCATTGGAAAGGAACAAGGAAGTGGAACAAGGTGGTGACTGAAGGTCCTGCTAAAGAAGACAAGCCGGGTCATCCTCGGGAAAGAAATGCATGTGGCAGTTCTGGAGGACACCATGGAGACACATATAAGCTGGGAAGAGCTGGCATCGCTTTATGACTGCACAGAGGGCTCTCCCACAGGGGTTGGGGAGCAAGGCCATGCACACCCCGAACAGAGCACATTCTCCATCCTCACCACCATCTGTGAGGCGAGGCAAGGCTCCCTGGTGGGAAATGGCCAGGAGTCCCTGCCCACACCCCATTCTAAGAGCTAATTACACACTACCTTGTAAGACTTCTTAATTCAGGGTCCTGAGCACCATTCTGTGCTCCACTAATCCTCCAAAATGCTCTGAGAACAAGAATTTCTACGGTCAAATAATTCTGGGAAATGAAGCCAACAGTCTCAGTCAGTCTCTCTCTCTCTCTCTCTCTCTCTCTCTCTCTCTCGATCATCTCAGCACACAGAAGCTCATTAAAGACCCCAGTGTTTAACTTTGTTTTGCCCTGTGTGCTTTGAAAGATTATTTGTCCTTGTGCATGTGACGCTCCTTTTTATTAAGGCTACTTAATACCTTGCCCAAGTTGTGCGCTTATACTCCTTAGGTAAGGAAATGCTCCCCTAATAGATTTGCCAGCCAAGAATGTAGGCTCATGGAGGGTAGGGTCTGCATTAGCAATTGCTTTTATACCATCCCCTCATGACGCCATGCACACCACCCGACAACGGTACATCCTGATGGATCCCGTTGCCTTGACGACCGGCTCAGAGTTGCTATTTCAGGACTTTCTCTCCATCTTTGGAGCCCCAGGAAAGCAGCAAATGCCATAAGACATTAGCCTGAGCTCGCAGCATTTCCGGCAAAGTGGCGTTAATAATGTTCTGCACATCTCATCAGCCAGGGCTCCCCAAGACGGGCAGGACAAGATGCTCTCAGTGACAGAGCACTGAAGCCAGCTCCTCGGGAACCCATTGCTAACAGAGGCACTCGATTCCCTTTTATTTCTCCAGCTAATTCAGCAGGTGGGAAGTGGCACTAAATTGTTTACAGCCTCGTTCTTAGAGGCAAACGCGACCCCTCCGGTGAGTACCTCCAGTCTCTGTCACACCATCTGTTTTGTTACTGTCAACTGCTCCTCTGTGCTGGTGGATGGCTTTATGGGGATGCTAAAGCCCAAGGGTGCTCGGTGGGCCTCTAATTATAAGCAGAGCACAATTTCCACCTGGTCCCAAAGAAGAGAGGCAGACAGGCATCCTCCTGCCTCTGCTAAGGACAGGTGGCAACCTCTCATCTGGATTCTGGATGTCACCCTCGGCTCGGAAGTGAGCCCCTGGGTCTGGCTGAGTTGAACAGAGGCCTGGGAGCTCCTATCTAACAGCATTGATCTCCCTTCCAAGCTAAGACAGCGACTTGGGCCTAGGAGAGAAGGCCTGTCAGCCAGTTCACTGGAAATGGGCCAGCTGACAAGGGCTGCGCAGTGACAGATTAGCAATGTTAGGGACAACGTCTGCTGTAGCTTCTGTTTTTTCCTACACTGGCTTTCCTTATGCTGAGCACAATGTTACAGCATGGTGTGTACTTTTCCTGGGGAAATACAGCCTTATAATAGACTCTCCCAAACATAGAGGCATGCAACAGCTTAGACGACATTTGTCCTTCAAAGATTCACATGCTGGAAGCTTGGTTCCCAATGTGATGGTCTTGAAGGGGTGAAAACCTTAAGAGGTGAGGCCTAAGCCATCCTGATGATGCATACCTATAAATCCCAGCTATATGGGAGGCTGAGGCAGGAGGATTGCAAGTTCTAGGCCAGCCTGGGAAACTTAGTGAGATCTAAAAATAAAATAGAACAGCCTGGAATATTGCCAAGGAGAGATCATCTCCCAGGCATGGATTAGTCCATGAACAGTAAATGGCTATAAAGGAAGTCACCTATGCCCTGGCATCTGCTATACTTAGCCTCTCTGATTCTCATCCATCTAGTAATCCAGCCAGTGGAGCCCCCACCAGGATGCCAGCACTGTGTTGTTTGGACTTCATGAGCTAAATAAACCTCTTTTCTTTACAAAGTACCCAGCCCCCAAGTATTTGATTACAATAACACAAGTCAGACTATATGAGCAACAGTCATTCACTTTCATCACAAATGCTTGATTTGGGCAGGGCTTTGCCATATAAGGGAGGCAGCTCTACCAGGGAAGATCTGATTCCAACACGGTACACTCATTTGACTGGGAAGATGGTGCTGGCTTTGGCTTGTAGCTTAGTCTGAGCTTCCGTCAAAGGCTTTGGTTCCTTTTCATATGAGCATCTACCTGAGGCTGCCTGGATTTCTTCCTAGCATGAGCCTTAGGTCACTCCAAGTAATTCCAGTGCATTAGTCAGCTTTACTGCCCCTGAGACAAAAGACCTTACACTAACAACTTAAAGGAAAAGATATTTATTTGGGCTCAGCATTTTAGTTCATCCACAGTCAATTGGCTCCAAGAAAATGACGTGGTGGAAGGACATGGTGGAAGAAAGCTGCTCAACCCATGCCAGCCAGGAAGAGACAGAGAGATGGTGGTGGGGACAAGCAGACTCCCAGATCACACCCTGAATGACCTACCTCCGACCTGGCCGCACCTCCTAACAGCACGTTCAGCTCTGAACACATCCATGGATGAATCCACTGAGAATGTTAGAATCACACTCCAAGAGCCCCACTTCTAAATTCAGGAGACTTTGGGAGGAGATTTTAAATCCAAACGAAGCAAAAAGCAAGGAAAGACAGCTGCTGGTCTCTAGGACCTCAGCTCGGACACAGGGACAGCATTATGTGTACACGCCCTACTTCTCCACCAGTCCAAGCCCTCCAGAAACAAGGGACGGTGCCAGAGTCCCTCTTTTAGTAGGAAGAGTTCCAAAGAATGTATGTTTATCTTTCATCTAAAATTTCTACCTCTCTTCAGAAAGAAGGGACACCTACCATGTACAAAGAACTCACTATGGGCCACTCAACAAAATTAGGTCTTTCTAGATATCCTGCCAATAATTTGTCACAGTGACCCCATCAGAAGACATTTACTCCTTCATTTTACAGATAAGGAGGCTGAGCCCAGAAAAGTTAAGAAATTACCAAGCTCACACAGCTAGCGATGGGTGTATGTAAGGTTGGAACTCAGGTCTTTTGGCTTCCCAAAGCTCTGCTCCTTCTACCTTGTCAGAGACTTCACAAATCTTCCACCTGGCTACTTCTTATTGGGAATCTCCTTCTAGGACCTCCAATAGTTCTGGTAGTTTGATCTACACTGCAGATATCAGGGTCATTTCGGATACTTCCACTGTTTGGAGATACTCTTTGCTATCTGTTGTTGTGGAGAACAATCTTCTGCCAGGTCCCTGTGGTAGAGATAACTGTTCTGTTTCCCTGGTAGCCTGCTGGCATTAGAACCCCTAGTGGCATGTCTTAAACTGCAACCCCTCCTACCACCTTATATATGGCCCTGGCTTCTGCTTCAGGGTCAACATTTGGACACCAAGCTGTCACCAAAACAGCCAATACTGACTACTCCTTGTCACGATGCATTTGTCAGAACTAGAAGGACAGTTCTCATGTCATTTGGGACCTATGAAAACCACAGTGATGACTTCCTGTACTGAGAACCACCAATATCCCAGCATGCATTGCAGCTCAGTCCTCCTGTGTCAGTCAGCTTCCTGTCACTGTGACAAAATACCTAAGAAAAACAGCGTTTAGGGAGGAGAGGCTTATTTTGACTTTCAGAGGTTTCAGATCCATCATATGTCCCTTTGGAGTCTTCTACTGCGCACCCTTCTCTTTGCCCATGCCAATCTCCACCTGTCTTTTATATCCTGGGAAATATGAAGACTTTTCTTTGTACAGCTCCTCGTACAGACTGAGTCAGAGTCCTGTAGCATATACTTCAGGATCTGGTCTCAACTGCTTCTCTAAGACCACCTTAGCCCACCAAACTTTAAGATCCATATCTCTAAACTGCGCTCATCTTTCAAGAACCAGATTAAGGCTCACCTCCTATAGGAAGCCCTCTGTGATTCCAGTAGGCCCCCCCTTTCTTATATCTGAGAATAAGTAGCCATGTCACAGAATGGTGGTGTGATCGATTACTCATGTCTGCCACGAGAGAAGAACTATAAATAATGGTCTTTATTATCCTTGAGCTAGGTGATCACTTTGGGTCTTTGTGGTCACACACGGTCTTTGTGGGTGTGTGGGTGTGTGCATCTGTGTCTACTACTTTATCTTCCCTATGTAAAAACAACATGAACACTACCTTAAAATATAAATCCAGCCATAGTCACTCGTCATTGTAGACTTATTTTGTCTTATCTTAGAAACTTCATTTTCTTTTAAACCAGCCTTGGAAGGTGTGATGCTCTAATATTTTCTCAGTTAACACCAAATGCCAGTTAAATAAAGACCTGAGCTTACTAGTCTATTGCTATGGACTTACCTCTGCGCTTTTACCCCAAAAATGTTGTATTTTGAACCTCTAACCCCAATGTGACTGTTGGTGGAGAGTGGGTGTTTAGGAAGTGGCAAAACCTATTTCACAATATAAAACATACATTCTAGAACTCATTTACATCTTCATTTTCTCATACCAGAGAAAAGATATAATATTTACACATCTGTGACCTATTTATTTCACTAGAGTGTATGTTATATATTGTGAAACAGAAATACTCAAAGGGAAATGGGGTGAAGGGGTAAATAATGAGGGGAAAAATAAGGATATTATAACAAAAAAGAAAGGAAACAAAGCTTATATATATGGGGGCGGGGTGGTAGGGTGCGTAAGGGTATGGTAAAAAATGAGAATTAAGTTGTGTCATACACTGGTACAAATTCTCATTGTTGATTGCATTCATGATGTGTATATGTAATGTACCAATAAAGATTTCATAAAAAAGCTAAACAAAGTCATTGGAATGGGTCCTGGTATTGTAGGGTTGGATGCCTTATAAGAAGAAAAAGAAGAGCTCTTCTCTCTCTCTCTCTCTCCTCTCTCTTCTCCCATGTGAAAACACAGAAAGAAGGAGAATCCATCCACAAGACAGGAAGAGAGAATCTCTCTTGTCTCAGACACTCGGCCTGTGATATGGTCACGTCCCACCTAACAGAGTTTCTGTTCCTGACAGACTAGAAACGGAGATGGTTCCATAAGATTACACATCACCGGATGATGACACAAGCATCTCGGCTTGGGAAAGTGCATTCAGTACTATAAAACAACATCACTTCAAAGCTCATTTCTAGAGCACAAAGTGTGTTGTCATTAAGGGAGGCATGGCATTATTTTCATACGGCAGTCCAAATGAATGTACATAATACATAATGTTTTATTCTTAGCATTACAACTGTTCTGTCAAGATTCCATTTCCCCCTGGGTTGTAAGCTACATTTTTAGCAGCATGTAATTTAATTTTGCAACTTTTGATTCAGTTTTACATTTAATAAAACAGACTCGTTCCCATTTCTGAGGTCAGCTCACTCATTCTACAATTTTAACCCTAGGTTGCTTTCTCTCCCTCTGTTATGATAGTTGAGACTGGAGGCTCAGGAGAGTTCAGGTGCGTACTGGCCAGACTTTCTGTCATTGGAACAACAAATTAAAGAAGAAGGTATAACTTGACTCCCAGTTCTGGGGGAATTTGGTCCATGCTTAACAGGGTCCAGGGTAGAAGCAGCATGGCAGAAGGCATGGTGGGAGAAAGCTGCTCAACCTATGGCAGCCAGGAAGCAGAGAGGGAACAGAAGAAAAAGAAGCACCCTGCCGGGTTACAACCCACTGACTCAGCTCCTCTAAGCAACACACTCACCTCCAAAGAGCTCAGTCAGCTATAAACACAGCACCGACCACTGACGACCATAGCAGCCCATGATCCAAACTCCTGAGGCCTGTGGGGAGAACATTCTAGATCGAGGCCATAGGGTGGGAAGGACTCTGCTACCACCCAGCCTCACAGTCACCGCCTCCTTGTCAGAAGATTCCAATGTTGGGTGCTGGTATCACCCTAATAGCTTCCATGTCAGTGTCTGTTCGACCAGAGAGTTCCTCACCACTATCAGACCAAACAGCAGATCCTCCCTCTCCCTTCCCCCTTTGTCCATGCCCTCTCTCTCCTTGTCTCAAGACACCAGGTGGTTCTGCCAGCCAATGGCAGGTGGGTAAGAGATACATTCCACCAACAGCTCACCCACTCAAGCTACATGGGAAATGGGTAGGCAGCGTGAAAGCTGGCAAGACACATGCCTTGGGAACCAACCACTCCTCCCAGGTGCTTTCTGATCTCTTGAAAGGCTGTGTTCTGGAGGTCCCTGTGTGTTTTCCTCAGTGGCAGAGGTTGCCCCTTCAGAGGGGGCAATGAGGTAGCAGCTATCCGCCAACCCTAAGATGCCATCATTGGCTCCATTGCTGCCAGTCTCTGAATCAGAATTTGAAATCTTCACCAAGTACCTTCTGTTCTCATCAGTGACTGGAATGAGCCATTCCAAGAGACAGGAATACTTCCCCAGACTGCGCAGAGCCTGCTGTCAACATAGACACTAATTACCGCCCAGCAGACATTGCTGGTGAGGGAGAGGGAGGAAAATGGACGTGGAGGAGCCTGAGGGAGAATCTCTCCGGAGGCCATGAGCTGAGGCTGAAGATGGTCTCACTACGGGCCACTGCCTGGGCCCGGTGTTCTCTACAGAAGAACACAACAAGTGTGAAGACGGAGCTCTCCTGTCCATCCTCCCTGACTGAGCGGCCATGATTAGGCTCTGTAAAGGGAAGCTGAGGGAAGGAGACGGTAGGCAGTGTGACCCCCAGGCGGAGCCTTCCGTTGGCGCCCTCTTGCTGGCTGCCACAGTCTGGGTCGCCTGCAAGTTTCTGTGGATGCAGTGCCATTGAGCTGCAAAGCTGGGACAGGTGACTAGGGCCTGGAGCTGCCCTCAAGGACAGACACCTTTGCCCCGAAGGGAGTGACATCACACCAGACACCTTTTCCGTCACGTCCTGAGCCTTCCCAACCTCCAGAATCATAAGCAAAGTGAACTTCTTCTCTTTATAAACTACCCAGTATAGGGTGCTCTGTTATAGTGATCAAAAACCAGACTTAAATGTGCATATTTTGTTTCCCTTGACCTCCGTCTGCATGTAAAACTCAGCATGACACTGTATTTGAAGACCAGATTCTTTCAAGACACAATTAAGTTATAATGCAACCACTGAGTGGGACCTAATCCAGCATGGCTGGAACCCTTAGAAGAAGAAATTTGCATGCAAAGGAATCAAAGGTTGGGAAAGGACACAGCAGCCCAGGAGAAATCAAATTTGTTGGCACCTTGACCTTGGGCCTTCAGCCTTCAGAGCTAGGAGAAAACACTCGCCCACTGTTTACCTCTTCATCTGTGAAGTCCTGCTACATGGCCAAGCAGACGAACACACTCAGGAAGAGGCACACTCACTACTTACTTAGATCCCATTGTTTGGCAGAAGCTAAAGCAGCCTCCAGAAAAATTAGGGAAGCCGATAAGATACAAAAAGAGCCATGAAGAAGGCGAAAGCAGCTTCTCTAGGGGTCAGCTCAACTAGTCGGCAGAGAAAAGTTTCAAGGGACAGGAGGCTAGGGCACCTCCGAGGTCACCACCTTGCCCCCCATTTCCCTACCCAACTAGGGTAGGCCCGGGCCCAGCCTCAGGTGTGTGTGTGCGTGTGTGTGTGTGTGTGTGTGTGTGCACGCGCGCGCATGCACTCCAGAAACTTAGGTTCCCTGGGAAAACCACCGTCCTTTCGTGCAAGAGTCCTGTCCCAAGAGTCCTGTGTCCGCTGAACACCTCTCCATTCCCTCCATCACCTAGAGATATGTCACATTAAAGGGAAAAATCCATTTTCCTTATTCTTACAACATTCCTTCCCACTTGGGTCCAAAACTATAAAATACGTTTGAATGCATTTCTGAAGAGAGGTACAAAGTACAGATAAGGAAAGACAGCAATGTTTATGAAAACATACAAAACAAATTCTAAGCAATGGAAAAAATACGATATGTTCAATAATCCCAAAATGGAACATATATTTTAATGCAATTCTGCATAGGATCCTGACAACGAGCCTTTGTTGACTTGTTTGTTTTTGGTTTTGGAATTATGTGTGTATGTTTTATAGACTAGTCAATCAATATAGTTTTGGTCCAGAAATGGATAAATCAGTGAAATACAGTAGAGAACACAGACTTTATATGAGATGTTAATTTACGACAAGGATGACAGTTTAATTCAAAGAGAATGGATTCTTTATGAAATATATTGGTGAGCTCACTGTTAATCTCAACAGGAAACAAGAAGGCAGGTTCTTAGATGTCTGAAAGGAGTTAGGGGGAGAGGAGAGGTCAAGAGAAGGAAATAAAAGGAATGAAAATCACCAAAATACATTCTGTGCATGTACCACCTCCTCTAAATCAGCATCACTGTTTTCTCTTACAAATATACACTAATAAAATTTTTAAATCAAATAAAGTTGGGAACTAAAGAAACTCATTGTCAATCTGAAAAAAGTTTAAAAGATACCCCATATTCCTTTGGTACAAAAGACCCATCCAAATGATTTTAAAAACATAAATAAAAAGCCAGAACTTTGCAAAAAAATCATATACCCCATGTGTTACTTGAGAGTTTAAGCAAACCTCTTAACCAAGACTGAAAACTCAAAAACTATAAAATCAAAATATTCACATTTAACTATGTAAAATTAAGATTTTTACCTGCAAGAAAAACCATCAAGGAAACAGAGACAAATGACAAATCCGGAGAAAGTATCTATAATACAGTTTCTCAATAAATGACAAATGTATCTAACACACAAAGAGCTCCTCAGAGTTTATGAGAAAATAACACCGCAATGTGGACAGTCAACCCCATCTACACAAAGACCAAACCACACAGATGTATATACATGAAAAGATGCTCGTGTTGGCTGCTAGTCAGAGCGATGAAAATGGAAATGGCACTGAGACACCACTTCCACCTGTCAGGGTGGTAACACCTGCTACAGGGGAAAGGTGTCACCTCCAACATGAGGTACTTCCCCCCTGGGAAAAGCAAATTGGTAGCATTTATCACAAAATTAAAATCAGGCATCATACAACCAAGATTTCCACTCCCCAAAGATATGCCAGGTGTGCTAGTTCATCTCAGCTGTCAACCCACCTGGAGGCTCTTAGGTCCATGATTGGATTGGGAGGTGCTAGGGGTGGGGTCCAGCCAATAGTAGCAGAACAGGCCATTCGGGGCCTACCTAGAGGAAGTGAGTCACGTTAGTGCCACCTCGGGAATCTGGCTTCTTCCTCCCAGGCTCTTCCCACCTTTCTCTGCTTCCTAACCACTGTAAGTTGAGCAGCCTTTCTCTCCCACACCCCTCCACCATGATGTCTCTGCTGTGCGGCCAGCTAACCATGGACTAAGCCTCTGTAACTGTGAGCTGAAGGAACCTCTCCTCCTTTCATTTGTGAATGTCAGATATCTGTCCCAGAAACTGAATGTCTGACAAACACACCATGACGGTGAGAGAAATTGCTGATTAACATCAGTCTGAGTGAGTACCTGACTATATGATGCTCCACCCTCACTGTGAAATAGTCCATAGCCATAAAAAAAGAGAAAATCCAAAGCGATGTTGAAAAGGCTGTTTCTGAATCTTTTGGTCACCCCCTTCATGAAATTTTAAAGCCACAAACACTCTGCACTCTACTCCCGCAAATAGAACTAACCTTCACAAGGTCACAGGTCTTCATGATACCTAAGGGTTTTTTCTATCTTCTAAGAACCATTATCATTGCCACTAAGGGTGTATGATTTGGAAAGATTTCCACTGAGCCCTGTGGAATTATACAGAAAGCCATTCATAAAAAGACATCATTATTTGGTACCAATAAAATCAATTTTTAAAAATTAAATAAATAAAATAAACAATGCCCTGGGAAACCCTTTACAGAACATGTGTGTGCAAAACATCTATACAGAGTTGGATAAACATGCATGCACTGAACATTGGGTTAGTAACATACAGGATCAAGGGTAGGTACAAAAGTGGGGAGGAAAGAATTGATCTAACTGGCTAGGGGACAATGTATGCAAAAGCATATGCATGTGTTGCTATCCAATAAAGACTGTAATTAAAAAGCAAGGCATACTTTTTAAAGTAGAAGGACTCATGAAATAGCCTTGATTGTTCACCTAGGGAAATGCCCAACAGAGCAAAGGTAAAACTTCTCCCGAGATACAACTCTGTTTCTGTCTCCAAATAAGTAGATCTTCTCAAAGCTCCATGCCTCTCTATATACCACTACCTTTGCCTTGGGTGATGTCATCAGTAGAATTGTGTCCCCCAACACTCCACACACTGAAGTCCTAACCCCACCCTGATACCTCCGAATGTTACTGAATTTGGAAATGAGGCTTCTGAAGAAGTGATCAAGATAGAATGAGGGCATTACTGTCGATCCTATTCCAAGGTGACTAATAGGAAAGGGCACAGAGCACCCAGAAACAGGTGCAAATTGGAGAAAGAAGATGGGAAGACACTGGAAAAAGGCTAAGGGAAGGCTGAGATTCTTTTGCCACAAGCCAAGCAAACAGAAGCCAGGAGGGAGCCGGGACCTGCACCTCACAGTACCTGCCAAAGGAGCACAGACCACCCAACAAATTGGATCTTGGCCTTCCACCATTGTAGACAGAAAGCATCTACTGTCTAAGCTGTTCATTCCTATAACAGTCCTAGACAACTACGGACAGTCTTGACTTCTTGACAGTGCCATGGTGCCAAAGTGATACATGTCAAGGAGAAACTGGGCTTTGAGTCTCACCCCCTCCCAGCCTAGAAGAATGCAGCAGACTCCCTCCTGATCCTGGGTATTGAGCTGCCCCTCTCAGACAGCCACCCCACTGACTACCTGGTATAGATTAGGTGTAGTCAACGCATTTTCAGCTTACAATATCTCTAACTTCCAAGGGGCTCATTAGGACATAACTCCATCCTAAGTGGGGGGCATCTGAACATCCTTCTCTGTTTACCTGGCCAGCAGACTCCTCTGCATCCTACAAGTTCTATTTAAAATTTTACATCATCTACGAAGACCTCCCAGTTAATCATCCTCTTCTCCTCCAGTGATAATTTTGCATTCCCGGCCTTTCATACTCACATCTACTTTAACTTGTGCCTTTTCCACTCATTCTTGACCCCTTTCAAGACAAGAACCACATCTGATTTATCTTTATAGCCTCTCTAGCCCAACCTTGCACAAAAGTGAGCCCAAAGTTAATTGCTTCACAAATACATACTAATAAATGAAAAACATCCAAAAGAAAGCTTTCAACTCTCACCTGAAAACAGGAAAAGACAGGAAGTGATGGCATTAGGATCCTTAGACAATAACTCTCCCGCCTTGGCAAGTCTCTTCAGTTCTAACAAATTGACTTAATAATGAAAATGTCTTTAATGGGGGCAATGTGGCAAAAAGTAATTAACTCCCTAATTGAAATCTAGGACTTTAAAAGTAATTAATGGGAGGGCCAAATTGTCCTTCGCAGCAAGAGTGCTGGAATGAGCCAGCCAGCAGTGGGTGGCAGGGAGAGGGCTGGCGGAAGTAGGAATCTGAGCAGCCCAAGAGGTTGGAGGACAGCTGTGTGATGAGTGTTCCCCTTAATCAATGCAGAAATGCCATTAAGCAGGGTTGGCAGGTGACTCTACGCACTGTCATAAGAAACTTTGTCATTAGCGAGCAGGAATTTCAAGCTGTATTTATTGCAGTGCGGTGCGGGGCCCCTCTCTCCAAGTCCACCAGCTTGTAAGGGGTGTGGCGAGGAAAGGGTCAGAATCATGGAATGCTGGCGTCTTTCCATCCTCCTGGAGGCCTTGGACTTGATCCACTCTGGATGGCCCTGGCTGAGCCCCGTATGGAAGACGCACCTCCCCCTGGCTTCCAAACCCTTTCCTCTTTGTGTTGAAGGAAGCAATTGTTAAGTGGGTGATCAGTGATAACATATTGCCTGGCACCAGATGGTATCTATATTTAGAGGCCCTTCAGAGGAAGAATTAATGCCATTAAGAACACATCACAGGCCAAGAAAATGAGCGAGTCGAGTATTCCAAATGGCACCTGGAAAAAAAATAATAAAAAACAACCTCCATTTGTCCCCTCTTATGGGTTGAGTCGTATCTCCCCCAAAATTCCCAGGTTAAATCCTAACCCCAGAATCTCAGTGTGGTATTGTTTTTGGGGGTCTTCAAAGAGGCTGTTCGAGAATACTGACAGGCTATGGGGTGGGCCCTGATCACATCTGACCGGCGTGCTTAGAAGAAAATAAAACATAGGCGCACTGAGAGAAAGGCCATGTGGAGACACAGGAAGAAGACAATCGGCCTGGGAGGCGGGCCTGACCCTTGACCTCGGACTTTGAATCTCAGCAGCGCTCTTTTGGGGAAGCTGGAGCTTACAGACACATTCCCTGTGACCTCAGCTCCTCACACATCTCAGGAGCTGCCACACGCCGCCCTTGGTCATCTGTCCCCCGACCTGTCTCCATTATACCACCTGCCCCTTCCCAGACCCTTCAACTCTGAAATGCGCCATGACCTCCATGGCACAGACCTTGGCACATGACTTCTCTGGGTGGGTCTCGCACCTTCACCTTTCCTGGGAAGGCCCTCAACTGAAATATCCTCTTATGGTTTAGATCTAAAGATGACCTACAAGCATCGTGCATGCAGAGGTGGTGCTCAGATGATGGGGTTTACCCACTGATGGGTTCAGAGCTGTCCTGCTGGTTGGAAGCCAGTCTGCAACCTTGACAAATGTGTTCGTGTCCCGGGCTCCTATCTTCTCTCTCTGCCTCCTGGCTTCCAGTGGGTGAGCACGTTTCCCTCCACCGGGTCTCTCTGCCAGCTGGCTTCTGCCGTGGATCTAGCAGACCACGCGGGTGTCAGGTCCAGCAACAGGAAAGTGACTGAGACACGCCTCCTCCTCGTGTCCCTGTAATGGCTCGCCCTTTCCCACATGAGAACTCACTGCTTCCTGCCCGTGCTCCCTTGTGTTCTCTGTGTCCTGCCAGCCGGTCTCCACTCCTTCGGGGTCCTGACTTCTCATCTGTGAACTCCTGCTCCTTCTGCTCACTCAGGAAGGGTCTGAAGGGTGAGGACACTCTGGTCTCTGTCAAAACCTCATGTGTTGGAAAACTAATCACGGACTCTTATGTAGATGATATTTGGAGGCAGAGCCTTTGGAAAGTAATTAGGATCGAGTGAGGTTGTGAATGTGGGACACCTCTCCAGCTCCCTTTTTAATTTTGGGAGGAGGCACTAGAAATCAAACTTAGGGTATTGCACTTACCAGGCAGGCTCTGCACCACGAGATACATTCCTGGCCCTCTTTCTAAATGTTTGAGACAGTGGTGAGCTCAGTTGCCCAGGGTGAGCTCAAACCTGTGAACTTCCCGGCTCAGCCTCTCTGAGTGTTGGGATCACAGGCATGGCCTCCGTACCCAGCTCATTTGTAGCTTTATAAAAGGAAGAAGAGACTCACGCTGGAACACCCATCCTATCTTGACACAGGCACCCTCTGCCCTGTTACGACACAGTGACGAGGCACTGGCCAGCAGCAGATGTCTGACTTCTCAACCTGGAAACTGGGAAAACAAACATATATATATATATATATTTTTTTTTTTAAATAGGTTTTTTGAGACAGGGTCTCGCTTTGTGGTTCAGGCTGGCCCTCAGCTCAGCCACAAACTCACATCACAGCAATCCTCCTGCCTCTGCCTCCCGAGTGCTGGGATTACAGGCGTGAGCCACCACGCCCGGCACTGTGGTATGTGGTACTGGTTGCTGCTGGGTGTGTCTCCACACCCAGTATGGTATGTGTTACTGGGGATCAAACCCGGGCCCTTGCGCTTGCAAGACAAGTGCCAGAATCACTGAGCTAAATCCCTGACCCCAAATGTATTTTCTTTATAAGATACCATCTCAGATAGGTGGTTAAACAACAGGAAAACCATAGAGAGGTCCTCAGCACCAGAGCTCCTGAAGCCACGGACTGAAAAAGAGGAATCCCCCATGCGGTCAAGTATTCACCCTGGGGAACAGCCCGGAGGGACAGACACAAATCCAACACCTAACGTTTAAAAAACAGCTCTGGGCTCAGGCTTAGGAAATCTATTCTCTAGTCTAACTTTGGCATCTTCGTGGCAGGTGACCCAAAGTCATATAACCCCTCTCAGCCGGAAGTTGGGCCAGTTCATCTCCAGTTCTGACAAAGAGGCAGGGTGGGGGTGGGGAAGTAATAGAAACAGAAAAGAAGAAAAATATCCTGAGTCTGTGACTCTAGGACCAAGGACAAAATTTTTTAGAAGACCTCCTGCCCTCTTGTTCACACACATATTCAGGTATTAATTTATTGCACATTTATTGAGCACTCTATCACTTGCCTGGAGAGTTAGAGATTTCCAGGAGAAGCAGCAATTGAGCAGGATCTTGCTGGAGACTTAGCAAGGAGAAAACAGCATTTCCATAGAAATTGAATTTCCCAACTTCAAAGAATCCTTGAAAAATACTAGGCTTTGACGATGCAAAACCGGAAGGCACTTCTTTGAGCACGAGAGCGTGGGAGGGGGAGGGGAGGGTGTACGGCCACGCGGGCAGTGGGAGCTCCATGCAAAGGTCAAGGAGGGATCAGGGAAGCCAAGTCCCTGCAGGGGGAGGGGCCTGCAGGGGGCATGGCTTGTGGACGATGGGGGGCTGGGAGGGGCCGCGTTTCGTTGTTAGGGGCCTGAGGGTCTGTGCTGAATCCACTGGTACCAGAGAGGGAAGCTCATAAAGGCGCCCAAGCAAGGAAGTGATTCCAGAAGTTGGTATGTTGGAAAAGCTTGTGGGCAGATAGATATTTGCGAGAGGGCTGTGAAGGGAGACGCTGGAGCCAGGAGCCAGGTAGGAGAGCCAAAGAAATGGCTTGGAGCTGCGTGGTTAATCCTGTAGCGGGGCCAGGAGTGAGCCGGAGAGGGGGACCATGGAGGTTCGCTGGGCACCAAGCAAGGCCCCAGGACCCCCAGGCTTTATCCACATCTCTGTTTATATCTGAAATCACTGTATGCCAGGCCCAGGAGATTTGCTGATTATTTCATCGGATCCCAAATCCCCAGCAGAAATGAAAGAGCTTTAAATTCAATCATCAGACGGAATGTACGCTTTATATCAGTCCCAATCCATTACCACCACGCGCACATGCACACGCACGTCCACGCGCACACACTCTCATGCATGCGCACAGCCTTTGTCTTTCCGTGGGAAGCCAGAGGGCTGTGTGCCCTGTTGTTTAGTTTAGAGAAGATCTGTGTGGTTTAAGTGGGAAGCTTTGGACAAATTGCACTTGAAATTGAAAGGGGCTGAAGTAGCCAGACGCATCATCAACTTAGGAAGCTAACTCACGCGTTTGCTTGCTAGCAGCGCCTGCTTTATCCTACTGTTGCTTAAAATAAAAAACTGCAAGCTGGGCAACTCTGAATTTCTCCATCTGAGCTTTTGACAGGAAGCTGAAAGATTCGTCTGTCGAATTCTTCATTTTTTCATTAAGACCCAGGGCTCTTCTTTCCCGATGAATGAAGACCATGTGTGTGGAGAGCAAGCCCAGCCTCATTCTTTCCCCACCCACTCAACTGGACCCATTGGGAAACCAGGCTGCATAATCAGGCCTGGATGGGAGGGAAGCGAAGGGCCTGGATTTCTGAGGAGCACGAATAAAAGGAGTTGCAGAAACAGCCCTACTCCAGCTCTACACCAAAAATCAGGTCTGGGAGTCTGAGCAAATGCTAGGCATGGTGGTCCGAGAGCAGACAACAGCCTTCTGGTGTCCTATACTAACCAGAAGATATTGTACAGACAAGAGTCTTAGAGTGAATATGATCGTTGGGTATATTGTTACAAAACTCAAGAGGGACCCCTGGGAACAATAGGTCCCCAATTTATTTCACACAAAAACAGGAAAAAATAAAGATATTTTCTCTTCTCTGAAATGTCATCAATTAAAGATGTTTTTCTATATGACATGAATTCTTAGATTTCCTAATACATAAAATTTCAGTCAGAGCTATAGACCCAGACACTGCAGAACTGGGTTGTCCCAAGCACTCCAGCTCTGTATGACGCTGGCCGAGGGAAGTCGACCTCTCTAAGACTCAGGTCCTACCTTTAAGAATTGGAATAATAATGCCATCAATATCCCCAAAAAGCAGTTTGATCACTGGGACAATGCACAGAAAATGTTGAACATAGATCCTCATGTATTTATAAATGCTCATTAAATCATAGCAATGACAGTCGTAGCTGTCTCCTCTTATTCAATTTAGAAAAATCAACTTGGAATCTCACCCTCATCTCTTAAAAAAAAATGCTAGAGAGAGTCCTGCTTTCCAGTTCTAAGTGTTTAAAAATATTTCAAATGAAAGGCTGACTGGTTAGGAAGGGGGAGGGAGGGCTTCGGAATCTGGGAAGGGAAGACAGCACAGATGGGCCATCAGGAGCCTCGCAGAGTGTCACATCCAGAGGTACCTGCCAGCTCCACCAGGGATGCATCTTCATGAGCACCAGATGCTACTAATTGGCGAGGAATCCTGTGGCTGCCACCCAGAGAAGAGAACAAATTCTTTGTCACCACATGGCTGTTTTTTCTTTCCAAGCATTAACTCTTTCCAATAGTAGTACCAGAATCCACTGCCAAAAGCTCAGGTCCATGATCAGGAAATTCTTCAGAAAGATAGTACAGTGGAAGACATATTTGTTTCCTTGATTCTGAGTCTTGGATTCTGTTTATCTGATCTTTGAGGCTCCTGGGCCAGGGAGGAATCTTGATAATACTCGTTTCAACTCAATGCCTTGATATGTGATTGTGTTAGCTAGCTTCCCATCACTATGATAAAATGCCTGAGGTTCTTACCTTAAAAAGAGCAAACACTTATTTTGACTCACTGCTTTAAAGGTTTCAGTCCATGTTGGGTTCATTCCATTGCTCCTGTGCCTGTGGAAGAAGTATGTGACTCACCTCATAGCAATCAGGCAGCAATAAATGGTACTCTGGGAGGCTGAGGCAGGAAGATCACAAGTTCAAGTTCAGCCAGGGAAATTTAGCTACTTAGCAAGGACTTGTCTAAAAATAAAAGTACTAGCTGGGAATGGAGCTCAGTAAAGATCTCCAATGAAACACCATATTTTAAAGGTGCAACCATCTCATCACTGACCAATGGGCTGGAACCAAGTCCTACTACATGGACTTTAGGGAGACCTTCCAGAACTTTCCAAAACACAGCACAGCCTCAGAATCTGGCTGCTCCATTCTGCTGTCTTCCCCTTCTGTCATTTGTCCTTGGCTTTTCTCTTCCTTCCAAAGTAACACTTCTTTCAAAGACAAAGGCTGGTCTCTTTCCTGTTTGCTGAGTTGTCCCAGAGTGAATACCCATGACCTGGGCCCCAACTGCATTTCGATGTTTCTGACCCACTCAATCTCTGACCTCCAATGAATCCCACCTGCTCCTGTCTACTCCTGCTGAGCCAACCATTGTCTGTCTCTCAGAGTCCTGTGGGCTCATGCACACATGTCTTCTTGCTCACTTTTCTTTCTGCCTCACCTCTGCAAGAGTGGATCCAACATAGAAAAGGAGACTATAGCAGTGCTGAGACAACTGGAAGACCAGCCTGTGACCGTGGTCCACTGCCCATCTTTATAAGTAGTGTCCCTCTCTTGTGCACCCACATGCATTTGCTTATGTATTGTCTGTGACTACTTCTACCCAACTGTGGTAGAGTCAAATCATTCCTACAGTGATTATATGACCTGCCAAGCCCAAAATAATCACCTTCTTACTCTTTGGAGAAAAAAAAGTCACTAATGCCCATGTTTACAGAGAAAAGCACAGAATGAAAAATGAGATAGATTTCCATGTGAATTCTAGGAGTGCGGAGATCTGGGGCCATTTCCTTATCCCTCTTAATTGTTGCACAGTTCCCTCGTCCCCACCTCAAAGAACTATGGGCTTTTCTCTCCATAAAGGAGATAATAAACCTATTTGACAAGGTGATTACAAAGATCAAATACATGAAAACTTTCTAATATAGCAACTGGCTTAGTATGCATTTCCCCTTCTCTTTCCTCCCCTCTGCCCTGAGCTGTGCTCCATCTCTTCTTCTAAACTCCTTGAAAATCCACTCTTTCTGGATGCATTATTTACCCCAACCTTCAGCCCTTCAGCCAGAGCATTTCCCCTCCTTTGTGTTTAGGATTGGCTACGTGACTTGCTTCGGCCGACTCATGAGCTGAGAGTGGTAATGTCCCCCCCACGTGGCCCCTGCCCTGAGTGCTTCTCATCACCAAGAAAGATGGTGCCCCAGTTGACCCACTGGTGCAAGTAGAACAGAGCCATCTGAGGACAGCCTGGCTCAGCCAGCCCCCCTAAAAACCCAGACAGCATGGCCCCAGCCAAGTCCACTGTGAATAAGCAATCCATAATTGACCCACAAATCTTGGAAAATAAATATTTGCTTTGTTAAGAGAATTCGGGTGATTTGTGACAGAGCAATTTGTGGTCAACCACTAACTAACACACCACCATTCATTCTCCAGGGTACAATTCAAGTACCACCTCGTTGGGGTTCAAATCCCATTTTCCTCACTCAGTAGCTCTGCTGCTGCCTGCACAAGTGAATTAGTCTCCATTCCTTCATGTCTAGTGTGGCGATAGCACCGCAGTACTGGCTGTGAAGGTGAGGTCCACTGACTTAGAGAAGTCACACACAGCAGACAGTTCTAGTTCCTTCCCCCTTTCCTCCTACTCCATGAAGTCTTTCCACAGACGCTGGAATAGAAGCAATTACTTCTCCCATAAGGTTTCTCTTTTTTTCTTCCTTTCTTTTTTTGTACTAGAGATTGAATTCAGGTGCTTCATATTGAGCTAACCTTTGCCTTATTTGTTTGCTGGTTTGTTTGGTTTGGTTTGAGACAAGGTCTTTCTAAGTTGCTAAGTGCCTCAAACTGCCCTCAAGCTTGTGACCCTCCTATCTAAGCTTTTGAATCACTTCTTCAAGATCCCACTGGTTAACATTGTTAAAGTAGCAAGTTAAATTTCAACATGAAATATCTACAGTTATATACTCACCCAAACAATTTTAAAAATCCACTTCAAAAAATTGTCAGCACACACCCTGGAGGAGATACCCAAACCATAGCAGTAAATGTACACACATTTTCAGACCTGACAGACAGTCAGAGAGATGCAATCCATTTTCCCGGTTCAGAACTGGAAACATTTACCCCAGTGAAATGGGGGTGGCAATGGGGTGAGTAACGGGCACAGTCCACATGCTGCTCTGAGGTCTCTCTCAGTTCCCTCAAGACCCACATACCCACGTGAGTGGCCACACAAGGCAGTAAGGACAAGGGCCATTCACGGCTGGGAGTGAGCTAGACATTCCTGTGCATGGGTGGGCTCTCAGGAGATCTCCCTTGCAGGGAAGGTGAAAATCTGACCTTCCTGTCTGGACCTTCTATGGAAGGAGAAGAGGGAGAGATGGGGGGTAGAGATTACTTCTTAATCTTTCCTGAGAATTCCAGGCCACAGTGTTCATGCACAAGAAGTGGATTTTCACTACCTTAGTAATTAAAGAAAAGCCCAACTTTAGATCTTAGTTGAAAGTGGCCCTGAGGCAATAGTCCTTCCATGGAACTGGCAGATGTCCCCAAGCAAGCTGAAGCACATGTGCAGTCTCTGAACACACCTGCAAAGAAGGATCACAGGTGTGTATTACAGGAAACAGGAGTTTACAACAAAAAACAAAACTTGAGGCAACAACAATGACAAGAAAAACAGTCACAAATGTCTCATGCTGAATGTTCAAACAAAATACAAAATAAATATGCCATTGAAATGTGTGTGTGTATGTATATATATATATATATATATATATATATATATATATATATATCATGTGTGGACCTGTGTTAGTACAGATAAGTAAATGCAAAGACAATGGAATCAATAAAAGTGCAAGAAATTGCCAAGAATAACAAAGTACATATGGAGAGAAGCTAAAAATAGTTTTCTAGAGAATTTTAATAATTAAATAACTGAAATGAAATACACAATAAATGAGGGAAGTTAGAAATACTTGAAGAAATAATTAGCAAGTTGGAAGATAAATTGGAATGAATTAATTACCAGATAGTTACCCAGAGAAGCAGATTATTAAAAGCAAAGATCAAATAAAAGAAAAAGATAGAAAGAAAGAAAGTACAGGCAAAAGAAAAAATAGCCAAGTGTTGTGGTGCTCTCTGGCAATCCAAAGCTTTCTGGGAAGCTGAGGAGGATCGCAAGTTTCTGTCTAGTCTGGGCAACTTAGCCTCTAAGCTAGACCCTATCTTAAAAGAAAAAAGAAAAATAGAGCTGAGAATATAGCTCAGTGCAAAGGCCAAGTATCACAAAAAAAAAGAAAGAGATAGAAAAGAAAGGGCTCAGAGGAAGCTGGAACCTAATTAGATGACACTGTTATAAAGTGTGAGTTTGTCTCTAGTCCCTTGAAGGTTGTCTCTCTTTCTCTCTTTCCTCTTCCCTCTCCTCTCTCCTGGATGCCCTGATATGAGTAGATTTCTTCTCTCATACCCCTCCACCATGACACTTCCACCTTATCATGGGTCTAACAGCAACAGAGCCAGCCAACCATATATAGACTCCTCTGAAACTATGAGCCAAATCTCTCCTCCTTTATGTGGTCGCTCTGAGGTATTCTGCCGCAGAGACAAAAAGCTGACTAATACATCTTTCCTTCCAGTTATTTTGAACTATACAATAAACTGCTGTAGACTGTAGGTACCAAAATAGAGTTAGATAAAAGGAATCAGTTCTAATGTTCTCATAGAATCAGTTCTCTTTTATTGACTTCAGGTAAAACATAAAATAAGAGCTGTCAAAGTAATAAAGTTAGTGAATGATGGGAATGAATTAGGCAAACTTTTTCAAAATGAAAAGAGAGAAAAAGAGTGATCTGAGCTGAAAAGTGGCTGAGATCCAAGGTAAATAGCTGGCTTCACAAAATTGCCCCTTTCAATTTCAATCTTTTGTGCTTTAATCATTTGCAGCTTTCGACACGGTTCTTACCATAAAGACAAGGACTCCAAATGAGCACAAGAATAATGAATATGAAATAGTATTATATTTAATATTATAATATCATTAATGCAACTGCAGCCAGAGATCAAGGACTTTTCAAATTAATTATTTCTTGTTCCAACACATACCATGAAATGGCCTTTCTAAATCACGATGACACTTCCCAACACTTCCTTTATTAAGATAATTCTATTTTATTTCTTAGATCTCTGCAGTCTAAGCAAGTTTTATAAATATTTAAGGGAAAAATTAGGCGAGAAAATACTGGATGATGCATGAATAGCAGCCAGTGAGCCGAGATACAGCTACATTGAGAACTGGCTTTAGGATCTTCTTATGTTTAGTACACAAATTCCTGTGCATCATTTATGGGAAGATTAGCATCCTTAGGAGTACACTGAGAGCCTGTATGTCCTTTCCATTTACATTTTCCATTTTATTGTGAGATTGTAAAGGGAAAGTCACTGCTTGAAATATGCTCATTAAGTTCCCTCTGAATTGAGTCTTTATGGTTAGCAATAAAAATTAGGCAAATTATTGATGACTTGCCCATTAATGGTTTCCCCAGGGTGGGCCTCTAATTGCTTGAATGACTTATCATCTGCAGAAGTACTTTCAATTCTTGTTTTGGTCTCCAAAGAAATCTGAGGGCGCATGCTCCTGGGAAACACTTGAAGTGATATTGCCCATCCACACAGAGCCCCCATCTGGTTGGTCAGAAATGCTGTCTGTTATGAACAGCCTGGCTCCTTTAGCAGCTTGTAGAAGCTATTAGTCAGCTTTGCCTTTGCTGGACACAACACCTGACAACCACAATTGAAAGAAGTTTGATTTGACATGAGTTTTAAGGGGATTCAGTCCATGGTTCCTCGGCTCCAAAGCAGAAACATCATGGCAGAAGAATGTGATGAAGCAAAACGGCTTTGTTCACAGTAGTTGAGAAATTAAATTGTGCTAGAGAGAAAGCAATGAAGGATCATACTAGGGCCACATCTCCATGCCCTACCCAGGCACCCAGACACCCAGACATGTGGTCAACTAATTCCCCAGGGGGATCCCAAAGCCTAACGTAGAGCATATTATGAGTACATTTACTGAATTATAAGAAGGGGCTGTAATCATTCACTGTGATAGGTGACAGATTAGTAAAGCCCCGGGTGCATCTGTGGGTGATTGATATGTAAACTGTGTGTCAAAGAAGGGAGACCCATCCAGGTGTTGGTGGCACCGATCAATAGACTTGAAGCCTGAATGGAGTAGAAAGGGAGAGAAGGAAGTCTGCTCTCTTTCTTCAGAGGATCTCTGGTTTTGCCTTGTCTTTAGACACTGGTCTCCTGTTCCTGCAGGTTTCCAGTGCAGATTCCTCAGCCCTCTGAGACAGACTCTGGCTTTCAGACCCAAACTCAGAGGAGTGACTCAGCCATGAGCTCCCAGGCCTTCAACCTCTCAATGTTACTGTTACCATGTGATGCATTCGACTAGTGAATTCCAGGCTCTTTTGTACAATGAGCAAGGAATTTGGAGCACACAAATCCAAAAGGTAAGTGAAAAGCAGAAACTTTGATTGAAGCTCACAGAAAGCTGTGCCCAGACCAAGTCCACGTGCCTTAGTTTTCTCATTGCAGAGACAAAAACCCAACACCCGAAGTTAAAGGAGGAAAGATTGCTTTGGCTCATGACTTCTACAGGTGTTAGCCCATAATTGACTAGCTCCAAGGAAAGGTAAAATGCTTATAGAGGAAAAACAGTTCATGGCGGGCAGAAGGTAGCAAAACAAGCAAGAGACCTTAGCAGCTTCTTTCTGCTCCTATATTCTATCTAGGCTACCAGGATTAGGGCGGTGCCAAAACAATCAACAGACTAATTTAGCAATCACACACTCTTCATCTCAGCATCACACATTCTAGATCCAGACACCTTTGAAAAAGCCCCACCTACGGCCACATGAGGCTGGAGGGGGCATCTAGAGACAAACCATAACCAGTGAAAGAGATATGGCACAACAGAAAAGTGATGCCAGGTGACAGGAAAGTGAAAGCACTACACACAGATCACAGTCTACAGTACAGAGCAACAGCCCCACGTAAATCAGGCTTTGGGAATTTGAAGGACATGCACCTCAGCCTAGGTTCCTCCCCTGAATCTCTAGGTGTGCTTGGCAGAAATGGTTATCAAGGTGCTCTATTACCTTGGGGATCTCTCCACACATATGCCTGTCCCAGAATTCCCTCTGATCTTAACTATTTGTATGATGTGTAGTACATAATTATGGAGCCTTAATGAAATTTGAGTAGGGTGAGAGTAACCGACTGTCAAGTTAGGAGACTCAACATACATGGGCTTTTGCATGGAGTAGCAAGATGATGCTTCTAGACCTCTCAGTGATGCAAACTGCCTGCTGCATGCATGACACAGGTTCACCGCCACTGACCTAGAGCATCATAAATCTCCTGAGTTATTGTTATGTGATTTCTACCTCTCTTAGGACAGTGGAAGGGAGGAATGGCCATAGGATATTGTTTAAAAGTAAATAAATGGAAAGGAGTGATTTCCTCAGCTCCACTGTTTCTAAATGTATTACTACCGGCTCTTCACCTCTCTGGTGCTTAGGCAGCCATTTTGGATTCTTCCACCTCTGAGTCTGTAGACATCCATTGAGATTCTTTGATCCTGTAAGCCTACCTAGTAAATCCTTTGAAGAATTATGCCTATATTTCATATTTATTCTGTTCCTCTAGTGAAGTCTAATATATAGGGACCATAAGCCTCCTGCACTGAGGTGTCTCTGCTCTTAGTGAAGTTAGAGAGATAGTCCCTCAAAGGAAATGGTTCCTGTGAAGTATCTCCTAGTAGATGCCTCATGTGTAACTAATTGCCAGAATCATTGGCCTTAACCATTTACCTTATGAAAGCATCACTCTTGACTTGATCATTTAATTCTCAAAATGTCTTTGACTGATGGGGAAGTGTGTGATTTCACTCGCAAAGCTGATTGCAAATTATTTTCTGATTGCAAATGTATTTTGTTTGTGACAAAATGTTTCCCGCTAATTGCTGAAATAATCTTTAGGAACATACTGTTGAACACCTCATTTATTAACCCACTGTAGTTTCTGTCTAATCTGTTTGCATCTTTTGATTTATTTTAAACACCTATTTACAGAATCATTAATCCTCATCAATATTATCTAGAAGCCTTGGACAACAACCAGAGCTGTTACTGCAAAGAAAACCAGTCAATGAAACTGCATACTAGACCTGCTCACCAAGTTTGAGGGGACAAGAGGTGAAGAGAAGATCCTGACCTGATCTACAAAAGAGAGTGAAAAGCAATAGAAGGAATTGCCATCAGTGGGTAGAGAAAGATCCATTCTTTGTTTGCCTTTATCCAGAAAGAAAATTAATATTTTCCAGCTTTTTCTTATTTAACAGCTACAAATAGACAGGACTAGTTATACTTCAGGTACAAAAATACCCCACACAATGTTCACTATGTTCTAGGTTGCTGATGGGCTTGGAAAAGTGACTGAGTCATGAGAGCTGTAACCTTTCAGAGATTTGACAGTAATGGAAATGGGAGGCGGGGCTTCACTGAAAGGAGTGGTCATGGATTCCTGACCTTGGAAACCCTATCTGGTCCTTGGTCCTCACTTCGCTGTTCATTTCTTTCTCTCCGCTTCCTGATAGTGATAAGATGAGCAGCTTTCTGCTGTCATGTCCTTCCACCACATTTCCACCTCTCTATAAGCTAAAGCAAAGGAGCTAGCCAATCGCGACTAAAAGCATGAAAAGTCTTCCTTTATGCTGCTTCTTTCTCAGGCATTTGGTGACACCAAGAAAAAGCTGAATAACACAAAGAAACAAGACTTTGTTCAGAAAATATTTTCTAAGTTTCAGCAATATTCATGGACAGATGGTCTATTTCAAGACTGAGTCGGGGGGGGGCAGGGATTTAGCTCAGTGGTTCCTGTGCATGTCTTGCAAGCGCAAGGACCCAGGTTCGATCCCCGGTAACCACATACCTATACTGGGTGTGGAGACTAACACCCAGCAGCAATCAGTACCACATACCACAGTGCCGGGTCTAGTGGCTCACGCCTATAATCCCAGCACTCGGGAGGCAGAGGCAGGAGGATTGTGATGTGAGTTGGAGGCTGAGCTCAGGGCCAGCCTGAACTAGAAAGTGAGACTCTATCTCAAAAAAAAAAAAAAAAAAAAAGACTGAGTCGGGCTGGTGAAGGGAAGCCCACTGCAGTACAGATGCTTGAATTGAACTGTATTCTGGAGACTCTTTTTCTTTGATTGCACTTGAGCTGGAGAGAAATAGTACTGCACATGCACACTCATTTTTCTAGAAGCATGTAGGGCAATTACAGAAAATAATTGACTTATCCTAAGTACCCACTGTGAAGATGACAAAATTTTATTTATTTAAATGCTGCTAAAGGTTAAAAATTCATCATGTCAGAACCTAGAGACCTGTCTTGGAGCTTCTTTTATGGAGATCTTGACAAATGTCAACCCATGATTATCCCTGGAAGACCTCGTTAGCAGTCCCTGTTCCCAACCCAAAGCTCAGCAGAGGCAAGGAACTCGGGGTTTTAATAAGTGACTGCATGATGATTTCTTTGGGCTTTGTCATGAGAGTCATTCTCAAGACTTTTATCTGACTCTAATTTTTCAAGCTCTGCTTGGTCAAAATTCATGGCAAGTTGACCTTAATTCATTTACCTTTTTGGACATCCTTTAAGCTCCACTACATTAACTCTTCCTTCCTGGTGGGCTCCTGTAGTCAGTGTTAGGCCCCTTTCCCGGATCTGGCTGGGAATTGCCTATAATTACCCTTAATGTACTCCTGGAGCAAAGATATGCACGTTAAGAGCCAAAATAGAAGGTTAACTACAAACTGTGCAGTAATGCAATTACCTCCCAATTATCCCTTTCAGCGCTTAGGGAATGAATAGGAGACATTAAGCCCAATTCTGAGTAGAGTCCTTGGTTATTGGAGGTTGAGTGGAGGTTGGGAGGGGCAGAGGTGGGAGAAAAGTAAGTCGGCAGCTGTGGGTAATGAATGCCAGGGAACACTGGTGACATCTTACTGGAATGATTCCTGTTGGCTTAGAAATCCTATTGGATCTATTTCAAATTTTTCAGGTAGTTGAACTCCACTGACAGTCAGCTGGGTTACCAAGTGTCCCGTGTCTATTTGATTAAGACGCTCTACTTACCCATGACCTAGTGCAGAATTCTGTGTAGAGGGGTGATTCCCCCCAGGGGGCTTACCTCAGAGTTAGCAGAGATTTCTGAGACCAGATGTTCTTCCAACACAAGCCATGAGCTGGGATGTCTGGTGAACATCCTGTCTGGCATGGGCTTTCCTGCAAAAACAGGACCTGAAAAAGATGCTTGTGGAGGGATCCTGAATCTGAAGCCGAGAGGAGATGCTGGAGCAGAGAGAGGCCACGTCAGCATTTGAGAACAGTGTGCATCAGAGACCTGAGGACTCTTGTGTGCCAGCTTCACCAGCGCCCACCTCTCTCTGAGGTCACAGTTTATCACCAGGACGTTGGCGGCTGCACCAAGTAAACCAGTATCTGAGTCGTCACCCTTAGTTCTTGAATCCCCTCTTGTCCTTTTCACTAGGTTAGTAGACATCACCTCACGTGTGTGTACATGCGTGTGTGCGTGCGTGTGCATGTGCATGTATGTGCTTGTGCACACAGGGATGTGTTCCTGGGAATCAAACCCAGGGCCTTTATGCTATATTACATCTCCATCCCTTTTTTAAAATTTCTTAATTATGAGACTAAGCTGTGTAGACTGAACTTGAACTTACAGTCCTCCTGCCTCGGCCTCCTTGAATGCTGGCACTCCAGATGTGCACCACCACACCCAGCTAACAGACATCATCCTTAAACTAAATTATATCTCCTGCCATAATATTGGCTGATACGGATTTCAGATGCTGCCTAAAAGCCATCCAAAACCTCCAGGACTCATGCTAGAGGCTCTTCATTGTATTTCATGGTCAGTGGCTTGTCTGGGCTCGACTGCCTGGCTCTCGCTCAGGTGGCTCATGTGGCTGCAGCTGCAGAGCTCACCTGGGTGCAGTGTCTGAGCTGGCTGCCTCCCACAGCAGGCAGATGATGCTGGTTGTTATGTAGGATCTCATTGCTGTGGACTGGGGCCCTATACATAGCCTCTCCTTCTGCCTGGGCTTCCCACAACCTAGCAGCTACATTCTGAGGTGCAGTGTCCCAAGAACAAATTGTCTAGAAGATCCAGGGAAGAGCTACCAAGCCACTTGTGGCCTAGTCTCTGACACCCAAAATATCACTTTGGCCCAATCCTATTGGTCTGATAAGTTACTAAGACCAACCCAGGTTCCAGGCTCCGAGGGCCTCCTTGGGTTTCTCTGCACACAGAAGGCAGTGCCTCCCACTGAGTGTCCAGGCTGCACAGACATTATGGGGTGGGTTTTGGCCTACAGCTTCCCAGATACTCCCACCCCATAGCCAGACATTTGCACCAAAACTGACCAGCAGTGTAGGTTAGACTTCTGGTGACATGCTTTCAGGGAGCAGTCCTCCTACAGTCATGTCTGGTTTCCAATCCTCTTTGTGTACTCTCCAGGTCCTCCTAAGCTGAAGTCCCAGCATGCCTTGCAGTGGAATACTGAGGAGTGACACCCCCGGGCTAAGTTCAATGGAAGGAATGACGATGACACCAAAAGTTCTGAAACAGGAGGTATCCGAGTTATTAAGACTCCTTGAGTTCCATGAGCGGGAAGGGTGACCGTAAGCAAGGAGCAGGTGAATAGTCACTTAAAGAGATTAGTATATTTGGCAGACAGGAAGTGAGGGTAACAGGATCCAAAGGAAAAATTATATAAATTGTCAGAAGTAGAAGTAGAAGACAGAATCTGTAGGTCAGCAGCAGGTAAGTCACAGACTGAGTGGGAGGTAGGATGCCAAGGTAGCAGATGACAGGAGGTGACATTTCTAATGTCCCCAGGGCTAAGGGCACGTGAAATGCCTCGTACTAGGGACAGAGCATGTGACAGGAAGATGGCCAGGTTGATCTAAGTGCATGGCCAGAACAAACAACTCCACCAGACCTGAGCTGGTGGGAGACACCGAGCTCATTGCATGCCCAGCGGACAAACTCCGAAGACTGAGACAGCA
>PVIR01005617.1:0-70751 GCA_004026965.1 Petromus typicus | reverse complement strand
GCCAGGTGCCATGTCTTGTAAGTTGAGGCCAAGTTCAAAGTTTTTAGACCGAATCCACCTATCTGTACACCGTGTGATCAAAGCATGGGATGAATGTTCACGTTTAAAAAATTTTTTCCAGTAACAGCCACCTTCAGCCCCCTCAAAACCTTCCCCCTCATTTAAAATATCCTTATCTCACTGCCTTGCCACTTCCTGCAGCAGCTGTGAAGTCCTCTTTCATGAATGTCTTTAGTTGTACTATCCTGGCTGCCTCGATGTCCTGAATGGTTTCAAAACATTGCCCTTCATGGTCATGCTGAGTTTGGGGAAGCGCCGGAAGTTGCATAGTGCCAACTCGGTGACTAAGGTGGCAGTGCACGCAGAGTCATGCTTCCTGAGCCTGTCTTTCTGTTGGGTGGCACTCAGCAGCAGTGTTCACCTTGATTTCGGTCACAACTCATAGAGACGTTAAAAAGAGGACTCCAGAGCTGCTTCAGAAAGTGGCAAGGACAACAGGGTTAGTGTGCTCGAAGTGAGGGCGGAATTTGAGTGGGTTTCATGGCAGTGTGTCCTTCACTATAAATCACATTAAAAACTCCTAACACTCGCAGTAATTTCTCATCACATCCTGTATGTGTATCTGTCTGACGAAACGGTCCACCACACAGCTCCCAATCAACCCTTCCCATGCTGGGGAGCGGAATTTAAACGAGGGCAGATCCTTAGGGACAAACCCGTAGGAAAGCTAGCGATCCCTAGGGGACCGTACTTCCCTGGAGAGCGCCCCGGTGGGGCTCCACAGCCCAGTGGACGACCTCCTCTCACGGAGACCAGGGGGACAAGGTGCATCACCCTGACAGGGCTGCGTCTCGCGGCTTCCACCCCAGACCAGGCCCCGATGCTGGTTAACAGGCCGCAGCTGCCGCTGCAGGGATCTGATGACCCGTCCCCTGCTCGGCCATCTGCAGGATGCCAGAAGAATAGAAGGAAGCTGCGCTTGGCTGCTCACATTTATAATTAGCAATGGAGTGACTGTGAATATTCTTACTGCGCCACTAATGTGCTATCAGGGTGCTGAATAACTGTGGCCGTCTGCACCGAGCAAGCACCGTTCCACCAGGAAGGCAAACCTGCCCTCACAGGCTGCCTAGCATGCAGCTGCACTAGCATGACAGACCAGCCACAAGGGATGCTGGGAGTGTCTGTAGCACCACCCGCAGGTCCCTTCGTGTCTCCTGCCGCTCTGGGTGGCGGCCACACTTGGTCCTGGAATACTCCATCCATCAGGGGCAGGGAAGGACTGCGGCCCTCGCACGTTGCAGCGAGAGGTGACCCTGCAGGACCCATCAGGACTCCTCCTACGCCAGCGCTAAAGAGGATGAGATTTAGAAAGGAGACCACTACAGGCAAAGTGAAAAGACATCGGAGGCACCAGAGCAATGCTCCTAATCGGTGTGGTGTGGGCATCCTCATGGTGTCCCTTGGCTTCTCAGACCACTGAGTGTATGTCCCTAGTGCTCTGTGGTGAAGACACAGATCTAGATGAGCAGGTGGGTGACAGGTGAGCACATCTCACACACAAGCACCAGCACCTACTTCTCTCCTAAGAGAGGCAAGGGAATCCAATGGAAGCTCAGATAGACCAAAGCGGAGGGTGAGGAACCATATGCTGTCCTCTCGCGTGAGAGTTTAGCATAGCCCAGGATCAGCCCAGGCCCTGGACGGTCCTGCCAGCTGGTCTCAGGACAGCATCCTTTCCTCTCTGTAGCCCTCCTACCGCTCCCCATCCCTCATTTGGTAACTGAAGGAAGACAGGGCAGTGTCTCAGTCAGGACATCTTCCAGCTAAGAGGTTCCTAAGAATTCAACTAAAACTGAGCCGGAGATCAGAAAGTCCCAGCACACACACATCTCAAGGCCATGCTCCCTTGCTGTGATGGAAACTCAGACACGGGGCCACAGGGTTACTGCTACCCCTGCCACAGAGCAGGACACAGCAGCCCTGCTCTGGTGTCAGTGCTCTGGCAAGACAATAAAGTCATCTGCTTTCAGGAAAAGACGTCATCTTCTCCCAGCTGCTAACAAGAGGAGCTGGGGTAAAATTCATAAGGAAAGGGACAGCGGATATGAACAAACATTGTATGCTTTGTTTAAATTACAGACAGTGGCAGATAGAGATGTATTCCACCCAGCTGTTTGGTCAGGACTTAGCCCTAATTCTACAGCAAACAATGCTCATTGTTTGAAGTCTTTATATTCTGAGGTTGTTCCCAGGCCTATCTACAGGGAAAGAAGCAGAATCCTGATAGCGCTTGTGAGCTAAGTTGGCCAGGCTGAGTCTCAGGAAAACAATGAGATAAACGCTCCAGGGGGAGGGTAGCTGCAGGAGCCCTTCTGCACTGCTCAGGATCCCGCCAGGCCAGAGAGCACCTCAGACCACTGAGCCTTTTCCGGAGCGCTCCCTGGGGAAGTGGGCAGGTGGAGGAAGAGGAAGAGGAGCGGCTTCCTGTCTGTGTGCAACACCCCCAAGTAGGGCCACTGGCCCAGGCAGGAAAAAGATGGCCTTCCCTGATAGGAATGCTGTGGGATTGTTCGGAACAATAGACGTGGGTCTTGGGGAGGGCATTATCGGAACTCAGTGTTTGTCAAGTTATGGAAAAAGGTTATGATGTGATTCTGATCTGATCACGGTAGAACTCGGCTAAAGGAAAGATGACAAACTTGTGATTTTGAAATATTAGAATGATAGCAACTTGGACTTCATCTTTGCAGATTTTCAGTGGGATTTCTGGAATAGTTAAGGGCAAAGTACAAATAGTGCATGAAAAGGAAAAGGATAAGATGTGCTCATGGTGGAATGGCTTCTGAAGACAGCCACAGAAAGTGCAGCTCAAAAGCAGTGAGCAGCCTTCCAGGTGGGCAGGGCCGGACAGGAGGAGAGGGAGGAGGACAAATTCAGGGGAGGGACAGGAAGCCAGAGGAACCCAATGATCGGGCCTCTCCTCCATGTTGCCAGACACAGAACAGAGGTAGGCGAGGTATCTTGCTGCAAGGCCAGTGTGCTGATGGCAGAGTTGGGTTCCATGCTGGCTTTGACTCCCCAGCCAGGGATCCTAGGAGAGAGGCCCCCGTCTGGGTGCTTTCACAGGGGTGTCAGGTGGGGGATAAACCACAAGAATGGTCAAACCCTCAGGCAGACTGGAGGTGGAGACCGGACTTTGCAAGGAGGAAGGAGCAAAGCCAGCTACAGACAGAGTGGGTGCGGCGCTGGCTGTGAGCTGGTGTGCGGGGTCCTGAGGTGACAGCACAGCACCTGGACTCTGCCCAGCACTGTTCAGTCATGGTGAGCCCCTGCACCCCTAAGAATTCTAGGGTGCAAAGCACCATTTAGCATGTATTAAAAGTCATTTAGAGATGGAAGCCACCTCAGCTGCTAGAGTGAACCAAAGCTGATCTGTCACACTGCTGCCTGACAGCCGACTGTAGCGCCTCCTTGAATGAAACGCCCACCAGAAGGGGTTGGCACTTGCTGGGGGATCTGGGTGATGGGCTCACTGATCAGGGAAGACTTCTCCTAGCTCTGGTGGCACCAGTGGGCTGGTAGACTGGACAGAGGAAAGTAGGAGGGAAGGGGAGGAAGTCTCATCCTGCTTCCGGGGAGGAGGAGCCCAACCTTCACTTGAGCCTCTTGGACGTCCATCTCCAGGCGTCCAGTGCAGACTCTTCAGCCTCCTCACACAGACTGGCACAGAGTCTGCAGTGAGCTCCAGCCTCGACTCTGCACGGGGTCACCAGGCACAGGTCTCCAAGCACAGGCGGCCCTTTTGCGCTCTTCCGCCTGACTCTGTGGCAGCCGCTGTAAGACTACGTGGCAAATCTATTCGTGCACATCTGTTCCCCTAGTGAACCCTGGTGAGCACATCTGCTCCTAGGTATCTTGCCAAAAGAATCAAACACAAGCCACAGTGATTCACACCTGCCCACATTCATAGCAGCACAACTCGTATGAGCTGCAGCTTACAGCTTCCACGTCCATCAACACATGAAGGAATAAAGAAAATGTGGCATTTATGCACAAGGGAGTACGACTCTGTCACAAAGAAGGATAAATTGAGTCATTTGTGGGAAAATAGATACAGTTCCAGACCATAATGTTAAGTGAAATAAATCAGACACAAGCTTAAATACTGCATGATTTCTCTTGCATAGGAAACCTAAAGTATAAATAAATTAAACAGAAAAATAAAAGATAATAAGAAGTGGGGAGTAGATCTTTTGCAACAGGGAGACGGAGAAGGCAGAGGAAGGAGATGTGAGCAGAATTCAGAGGTGTAGTGTACATCACCAACACCCCGTGATGGATGCAATGATTTGGCCCGGCTACTACGGGATAGTACAATGAAAATAAATAAATAAACAAACCAGAGGCCTCTCAAAAGAAAGAAGAAACTGTCTCTCGCATGTGCCGGCCGTACATCCTCAGTCTCACCTGGAGGCCAGTTGCTTTGGGCAGAAAGGCCAAGACTGGCTGGCACAGTCCTCACTCCTGCAGGGAGAGATCTCTCCTCAACAGTGAGCGGCTGACTGTGTGTTACTGCACAGGAATCCTGCTGGGCACTGGCTGGGAGCTGTGGATGACCTCAGAGTGGCAGCGACAGAACCCTGACGACGTGGGAAACCTCAAGGTCACAACCCCAGGGGGCCGGCAGTAAAAACTGGATCTTTGCAAAAGGGAGTCTGGTTCCATTATCAAATCAAAATGATTCATGCATGACACATGCAGGCTCACAGTCATGTTCATCACAGTCCCTCCCCTTCCTCCCGGCTGGCGGACTCCAGAGGACTCAGACCGAAAGCCCGAATGTCACATCCACATTGCACATGCAGCCAGACCTGAGGTCCACTCGGACTCGGGCACCCCATTTCTCTAATGCACAGTCTTGCAGCACCTTTGCCTTTATCTCCAGCCTCCACTTCAGCCTCCCCCACCCCACGTCTTGTCTGCCCCCAGTACCACCTGGGGGTGGAGCTGTCTCTTGTGACCCTCCCCCTGTAACCTGTGCAATGACAGTATCAGAGATAGTGAGGTTTCCATCCAGATGCGCCTTGCTTCACAGAATATCATAGTTCCCCAAAATAAGACTGGTCCTACATTATTTTCAGTTGTAAAGACACGATAGGGCTTATTTTCAAGGGATGCCTTATTTTTTCATGTACTAAGATTCACACTTACTCTGGTGGAGCAGTCTGCATTTATTCAGACACAATTGTGCCACCATCTGGAACAACACCCTAACTCTCCAAGCCCCCATCCCAGGCTGAACTTCTTGCAGCTCCATTTTCTATAGAATCACTGGCCCCATTTCTCATGTCCAGCAACAGAGCTCTCCTGGAACGAGCACTTCCTGTCCATGTGGCCTGCGCACGGTGCATCATCACAACACACAATGCACTGCACTGTGAAGAGGCACGTTAGACGCCACATGTCTGGTGCTATCCAGGGTGTGCATTCTTTGTGCCTTGTGTGTGTGCTCATTTGTTAATGTGTCATATGGTCATTTGGCAATAAGTAATGAGTTTGTCTGTTTATATAGGTGCTTACCTCTGATCCAAAAGCACCCACTTGGGTATTTACAAATAATTATAACTTACACTGTCATTAAAGCACCAATGTCAATAACATTTTTTACTTATGTTTAATTACATATCAATACTATTATTTTTAATTCAATACATTGTCATGTGTTATAATGGATGCATGAAAATGTCTCCATCTAACTGCCCATCTTAACTGGACTTATTTTAGGGGTAGAACTTGTTATGAGCATCCTGAAAAATCATGCTAGGGCTTGTTTTCCAGGTAGGCCTTATTTTCAGGGAAAACATTAATTGCACAGTGTTTCTTTACAAGGGATTAGTATAGGCTTCCTATTTTTTAATCCACAACCCTCCCAAATCTATTCTTCATTTCCCTTACCTCAACGGATACAGAATGGTACATATTCCATTTTTCTCTTTACGCATCCATAGAAAAGTGACAGACAAACATGGTGAGAATAGAACACCCTCAGCATCACCCCAAGAAGCTTTGGGCCGGTGCGGACTGGTCACAGGGAGACGCAGACCCCATGTAAGCAGGGTTAGCAGCTCACACTGCACTGACCCTTCTCAGTAGAGAAAGACTTCAGTATACTGCCTACAATTTCCTTTGAAATACTTTAGCAAATGCAATGTGGTCCACATGCGTGTACAATTTAATGGCAGTCTGTGTCCCAGACCCAAGCGTTTAGCATTTGAAGCACTCTTCACATGAGAGATCCATATCCAGGGTGTGATTGCCATTTGAAAGACCCTAATCAGACGTCATCACCCACAGACACTTCAGATGCTGCTGTCAGAACTGCCCCACGCAGCCAATGAAGCAGGGTAACTCAACCCTAACCTGGGCTCTGTGTCACACCTGCTGTCCAGGTGTCACTGTGCTTGGTAGGCTGGCCCACCTTGTCTTTCTGGTCAGAGCTGCATTTAGCCTGTGGAAGTCCGTGTTCCTGGTCAAACTCTGGATAAGGAGACATCACAGGACCACTGTGTGGTGGCTGTGGGGACGGAGAGTTTGCATAGCACATAGGACCGCAGGGTCCTGTCTTCCCAAGCCCGGGATTCCCTCCTCTGCCTGCTCCAGGAAGCTTGGGCACCTCACTTTCCTGGGGCCTGTCTAGGCTCCCAGTTCTCATCAATCAAAGGAGGGATCTATGACAGTCCCTCTGATGGCATCAGATGACACACAAAGTCCAGAATCTCAGTAGATAAATTTGGTTTTAGTTTTCCCTTCCTAATCCAGCACTGTTAGAATTTGGTCTGAAATATTTCCCCTTGTGCATTAGTTTACTTTCTGTTACTGTAACAAAATAACCAAGGTTGTGTACTTTACATTTAAAAAAAGCAGCTTGTTTAACCCACAGTTCTGGAGGTTTGTGGGCTTTGGTTCCTGGGTGGAGAGAACTCAATGGTCATGGCACTGTGCAGGGGACTTGGAGGAGTGCTGGGGAGCTCTTCGTCATGAGCTGCTGCACCTCAAGCATTACTGCAAAACCTGGTGATAAAAAGGAAAAGCATATGTATATAAGGGATGGGGGGATGTGGGGTGGTAGGGAAATGGGAAAAAATGAGAATCAAGTTGTGTCAAATCATATACTGGTACAAATTCTCCATGCTGAAAGTGATTATGATGTGTCTATATAATATAGCAATAAAGATTTGAATTAAAAAAAACACAGAGTGGGTTTCAGAGAGGTCATTCGTAGAGTGGCTTCCCTGGTGATACTCACTACACAGCAGCTCAAGGGAGTCCGAGCAGAGTTGCTGGCTACTGGACACGACCAGCTATCATGTGTGGGAACCAAGTCCTTGAGAAAGGACATGCCACCAAAGCCTGGAGAGCAGCACAGCAGAGTCATGAGGAGGAGCCCTTCCTCGTCCTCTGCTGACAACGCGTGTTCACATTCCAGCCAGCAAAGAAGAAATGCTCCTCAGAGCCACTGGCATTATAGCCAAACAGGCAGTGAAGGGCAGAAGAGGGATGAGCGCAGCTCCCTGAGAAACGGAACATCTCCCTTCACAGTTAGGAGTGCGGTGTAGACAGCAGGTCATTAGTTGCCTGGATCCCAGGGCTCTTAGGAACAATTTCTTACGGCTGTGATCACCAAGGTGTCTTCACGCACTTCCGCCCTCAGGGACCGAGCAAACTCAGCAGCTCGACTCCATGCGAGGAGCCCTGTTGGTCTGGACCCTGTTGGGCCATCTTCTTGCTGTTTCTTGAATGCTAATGTTGCCTAATCCCACCAGAAGAGCCGAGTTTTCTCATAGAAAAGTGTTTCATTTTCATCTCAGGGGGATCTTTCACGAGTGCACCTCAGATCCAAGCAGGGGCTTGACAGAATGTGCAGACCAGACTGCGGATGTCCACACATGCTCCCTAATAAATGTTTGCATTTTGCAGCTTAGTTCGTGCTGCCATAAACCCAGTGCTATCAGACCTCTGGTTTTTAAAGAAGTGTCACTGATTTGTGTGTGTGCTGCATCTCCCAACTGGTAAGTGTTGGTAAATGAACTTAGCCTATGCAGCTGGTTGAACAAAATCCCCACCTGTGCACCCTGGGCAGCTCCCCGACTTCTCAACCCTTCTCTGTCTCAGACAGAGACAGCAGTAACGCGCTCCCTAGGGTTGTGATGGGTTAAATGAGTCTATTTTTACCCTGAGCAGGAACTGGACACAGAAAAAGTTCTATGTGTATTAGCACTTTTTAAAAATGGAGTAAACGCTCCAACCTGCACACTACGCCTGCCTCCTTTGACTCTCCTCCGTCCCTCAGGCTCCCTATTGCCTATTTCACAGTCCTGTGGGGCCCCCACAGGCTATTCCAATCCAAAGGGGGCAGAAATGATCGTTGCAATAAAAATGAACTGCGGGAAGCAGCTTCACCAACAAGCTGCCTGGTGCCCACCCTGCGACAACCATCAGGTGCCCACTCCTCCACACAAACACTCTCTCCTGGCTTCTGCAGGCCAGCTGTGCCCACACGAGGACAATACACGCTGCTGCCCCTGGGCACTTAGAGACCACTGAGGCCTGTCTGGGTGCAGGGCGTGTCCCCAGAAAAGCGCTGACTTATGCAGACACAGTGAACACACAAGCCCGTGAGAATCTATGCCAGCTGCCTCCTCTGGAAGCCATCCTTCCCGGGCACAAGTGTTGGCCAAGGACTTTGGCACTGAAAATACCAGAGATCAGATGGAGCAGTTTCTGTTGGAGCCTAACCACTGGTTACACTGCTGACGATCTAATGGAGACGTCTGACCTTTCCTCACAGCGGTCACTGCGGGCTCGGGAGTCTGAACCTGGAGCAGGGCACAGCAGGGCACAGCAGGGCATAGCAGGGCAGCTTCTCCGGCTAGACCAGTTTTCTTCTTTGGCTCTGTCCCAGACTCCGGCTCTGCTTACCGTGTGAAGCAAATGTCACTCTTAACCAATGTGTTTAGCCAGAAACAGAAATAAAGTTCTCGTTTCTAATCTTTGCATCCAATAACCACTACTCATAAGCTTCACGCGACACCGCCCAGTGAGGGGGTAAAGTCTGCTAATGAAGACTTCCCGGGGCCATTCCAGCCATAGCTGCTGTGTCCACAAAGGACCTGCGAAGGCTTCCTTCACGATGCCCACCTGGTTCTCTAGACCCAGAGCCCTCAGAGAAAAAGGAAAATTGGAGGGAAGGAAGAAATCCCTGAGATCTGGTCATTCTAATGCGCTCATACAAATACTATTCTAGCGGGACTATTATTCAAACTGAAAAGTTTTCGAGGAGAAACTATTCACAATCTCATAAATTATCCTAATCGCAACTTGAAAAAAACACAATGAACTAAAAGCCGGGACTCTGAAGCCCCGGAGCAGACCCCTCCCCTTCCCGGTTTTGTGATGACGTCACTCCTGCTCCGGGGTGCAGCCCACAGCCCACGCTCCCGCTGTGCTCACTGTTCTGCCGCTGCATAACAACTCATTCTCTAGTCGAGTCAGAGGAGCCACAGGTCTGCGTCCCCCCAAGGAGGCTGCACTGGGCCTGCTGGGGGAAGGGGCGTCATCCAGAAAGAGCAGCCCTTCAGCCTCCAATGAATGGGACGGAAGGTGGCTGTGGATAGAGACACGGCAAACGCAGACACACCCAGGGGTGCATGTGGACCTGCGCGAAACAGTAACGGAGCAGGTCACAGAGGGCCTGGCTCTTACCTGGAGATGAGAGGGCACTGTGCCATGTTGTTTAAATGCCACTGCCTATCTCACCAGGAGGAGGGGCAACGAGAGCCCATACTGGAGCCATTCTATGTTAGACAGCGGTTTCAGGGGTCCGGGACAGAAGAGACTGGGTGTCTGGTAGGTGGAGGAGGAAGCAAAGGCGGTTTGAGAAGGTTTGTATAAATCAGAACCACGGTGACTTGGTGATTCCATTGGTGGAAGAAAAAGGACAAGCCGGAGGTAAAGCAAATACCGATGCTTCTGACTTAGACCATGAGTGGACTGCCTTCTGTCACTGGTAAGCATGCTATCTCGACCCGAATGAGTTAAAAAGGCACAGCGGATGAACAAAGGCCCATTCTGGGCGTGACTGAGATGACTGACACACAGACCAACCAGTAGGAGGAAGGCCCACCCCAGACAATGGAGACTCCAACCAATAGGCCCGTGGGTCTGGGTGAAGTCGAAGGGGAAGAAGGAACCGTACTTGTGTTAAGAGTGCCAGTCTTCCTGAGCAGGTCTGCCTATTGCCGTCAGTCTCCATCTCTCCCACCTTCCGATGCAGAGGCACCTGTGACTCTCCAGCGAGCTTCCAGGCCTTCGCCCTGTGTCCCTGCCCCCTCTTGCTCTCTGCCTCTCATCTCAGGCTGAGCAGCTGCTGGGCCCGCGGTGTAGTCTCTGCTCTGATCCCGTGAGAGGCCTAGACAATCCCCTTACATAAGTACCCTAATATTACTGCGGATTCTGTCCCTGCAGAGAACCCGAACTAATACACTTTCTTTAGAGAGGAAAAGGAAGGAGAAGATCCGAGGAGAGATGGTGTGGGACCGGAGATGTCCTGCGGAAGGTTTCCACCCAGCCAGGCTAACTTCGTGAAGAAATGAGGACTCCTGGCCCACAGTCTGGGAGTTCCGGGGCTCGGCAACACGTCTCAGCCCCGGTGCGGACCCCATGGCGCACAGAGCGAGTCCGTGCGGGGCAAGTGATCATGTCTCAACAGGAAGCCAGGGAGTGGCTCAGGGGCTGACTCTCCCAGACCACTCGGTTCTGCAGCGAGCTTGGATCCCGTGCGAGTCGCACAGCTCCTTTTCAAGAGCACCCACCTAGTGACCAGAGCACCTCCCATAGGCCGGGCCACACTGGGCCCCTGGGGCCACACTCAGCATCCGGACCACAGGCAGATTGCAGCTTTGATGATCCCATGAGGACATCTTCCCAGTCTTGCCACAGTGCAGACATAGTCCCTGAGGGCGAGGCCTCTCTCTGAGCACAGCGGTGCTCCCCACCCCGCATCCCTCAGCACTGACTGAGGCCCTCAGGTAGCCACACTGGCCGAAGAGATGGCCTCCCTGGGACAGGACGGGGACAAGGGATGTGCGTCGACAGCCTGACAGTGGTTTTGGGGAGCAGCATGCATCCTATGCATGGTGGCCCACTGTGCCCGACTTCTGCCACTCCCCGTGGTTCTGTGGGCTCCTCTCGCCCCTCCACGAGGTGTATCAGAGTGAGACCTTCTTCCACCAACGTCGAGCCGGTGCCTCAGTGCTGGCAGGAGCACTCTCCCCCACGTCCAGGGAAAAGTAAGCCTCTGCATCCGCCAGAGGAGTTTATCTCAGGAAAAAATAAAAGCTGAAGCAAGCCTCCCTCGTGGGCCAGAATCCTAACAAGGTGGTAATTCCCTTAACATTCAGAGGCAGCATTAGCTGCATCCATAAACTAAACCGACAAACAGCAGAAATAATAATAAAAGCAGACATTTATGGAGGTAACAGAGAGACAAAGGGAAGTACAGAGACTGCTACCCTCCCGAGCCTGGGCTCTGTGAGCCTGAAAGCCAGGAGCCTCCTACAGCCCTCCATCCTGGCCCCTCACAGAAGCGTTTGGGGAGCTATGCCAGGGCACAGTGGTGGCACAAAGTGCCACATTCTAAACAGACAGTGGGGTGGTATTTATAGGAAGTCACTTTCTGGGTGTGTTTTCAACTTTTTGGGTAATTAATGAACAAAACTATCAGAACAGCAAACAGGTGACCCCGCAAGATAGGCAGCCACCCTCCAAAGGGTCTGGCAGCAGGAGCCTGCTGGGTATTGTGTGGGTGTTGTCATACAGCAGTGACATTTCCGAACAAAACCCTGCAGGAGATTGTCACAGGGAACAATAGGGCACTGGCAGAAGTGGGTGAGAAATGATAACAACGCCGTGTGTTCAAATTATACCTTTTGTTCTCCATCTCAAAGCCCTAAATGCAGAAATTAAATCTGCAACATTCACAGGAGGTCAGCATCCTCTGCCCACTTCCCACTTTGCAGACGAGGAGAGGCTGAGGATAAGCGGCGTGTGAAGAGAACCTCTGCGCTGTCCCGCAGCCACCCTCTGTGCTGCAGTCAGAGCCAACCCCATGGCCTGGGGCCCAGCGCAGACCAACTCAGCCTGTCCGCCCTGCAGGGACTCCAGCTAATCCCCGCCTTGGGAGTGGAGGGGTCTCTGGAAGAACACTTCTGAGAAGCAGGGCTCCCATCTGCTCTTTGTGGACATTTAATATCTCAGGGCAATTTCTGCAGCGTGAAGTTGATCCCGCGCCGCGGGCTGTAAGCTGTCTGCATCCCTGGCTGTCGCTCTCCAGCCCTGAAGTCAGCTCGGCAGCAGGTCAAGTGGCATCTCCATGCTGATGATGGCTTAGACATGATGAGGCACAAGGGCCAGAGGGACAGCATGAGTGCCGGCCCAGCACCCCCATGCATCTGTGTAGCTTTGATTACAGAGGGGCGAGGCTTCTCCCTTCTGATGGTGGAAAACAGGACAGCTTTTATTTGCCTGCAATTTGCATTTTAGTGAAAGAATATTCCAAGACGCAGGGATGGAGCTCCTTGTGCCATTTTCCTGCCCAGAGGGGAGAAAGAGGGGTAGCAGCAAATACAGGAAATAACGCAGCTGTCCAGAAGAGGGTCCAAACCCCGGACTTGGATATGTGCTTTTATCCAGCCAGTCTTCAAGCAGCCAGCTGCAAACCCAGGGACTGAGCTGTGTCTCATTTCAACACCACCAAATGTGCTCAAGGTGAGAAGAGAGGAGGCACCGAGCAGTCCTCAGGCAGTGACACTTGTAGCGTGTGAAGGCCAGTAGAAAAGAAGTGGGACGTCACTGCCTGCAGGGCGGGGACGTTCTGGCCGCTGTGCTCAGAGCCTCTTCTGGTTTTGGTTTCCAAGCAGAGAGGTGAAATGCAGAGCAGTGCGGCTAGAGACAGGGCCGCTCGGGTTGCTTTTCTGTCCCCTTTCTGGCCGCCCCTGTGGGTCAGCTTTCTTCCCACCCTCTGTGCACGCTGCCTCCCCTCGTCTCTGTCCTGGATGCCCCTTCTTCCGCAGCTGGCCGGCACAGGGCAGCATGGCGGTCCTCTGGGGCCAACCATTATGGTTTAGAAACCACAGAGTGTCGTGGGAGGCTGTGATTTGCCCCCAGATAGCAAAAGCAGCAGTAGCGCCTTGCGACAGGAGACAATGCATACACAGAGATGGAGCTTCAAGGTCTCACTGGTGAGGAAGTCACAAAACATAACTCGAAGTGGCCTTGACCCCAGGCTGTGCTAACTGGGGACCAGGTCCGGCGACGGCAAACCTGCCAGGCACTTTCCCACCCACTGTCCCCATAGAAATGAAAACTGATTCCAGGCCAGGACTCAATAAAGAGAATCGTGATTCCACAAAAAGTAACATCAAGATTCAACAACACGATCATATCAAATTAAAGAACTTCTGAACAGCGAAATAAATAACCAAGTGAAAAATGACCTACAGCTTGGGGAAAAAATTTCCAGCTACACCTCGGATAGTGGACTAATATCTAGAATACGTAAAGAACTAATAGAACATAAAGAACTAAAGAGCAGATGTTTCTCAGAAGAGGTACACGTGGCCAATATGAAAAAATGTTAATGTTGCTAGCTGTGAAGGAAGTACAGGGTAACACAGAGATTCCTTTACACTCCAGAAAGAATGGCTATCATCAAGAAATCAGTCAATGACAAGTATTGGCAACGCTATGTAAGAAAATAAACCTTGCGCTGGGACTGGAGATGTTGCTGGTGGGAATGTAGACTGTGCAACCACTATTGAAACCAGTGTGGAGAGCCTCAAAAAATTAAACTTAGGGGCCAGGGATTCAGCTCAGTGGTTCCAGCGCCTGTCTTACTAGCACAAGGGCCTGAGTTCGATTCCCGGTGAGCAGATACAACTATGCCGGGCACGGAGACTCACATCCACCAGCTGTGAGTACCACATACCACAGTGCCAGGTGTGGTGGCTCACACCCGTAATCCCAGCACTTGGGAGGGAAAGGCAGGAGGATTGCTATGAGTTTGAGGCTGAGCTAAGGGCTAGCCTGAACTACAAAAGCAAGACCCTGTCTCAAAAACAAAACAAAACAAAAAAAAACCAAAAAAACTAAACTTAGAAATTTCATTCAACTCTGTTTCTCCTCTCTCAATGCACACATTTGACCCTAGGAATCTTCCAGAAAGAGTTAGATGTCATATGTTAGATGTCATATTCCTCACATCCACATTTATAGCAGCACAGTTCATAAGAGCTAAAGATTAGAAGTGGTCTATATATCCATTAGTGGATGCCCAGATAAGAAAAGTATGGCATCTGCATACCATGGAGTACTACTCTGCCACAAAGAAGGATACACCAGAGTCATTTGCAGGAAATGAGGTACCTTATGGACTTGGTTAACTGTGTGCGTGTGCGTGACTGTGGATAGAACTCAAGACCTTGTGCATACGAGCAGACGCCATAGCCCTTGAGCTATATCCCCAGACCAGAGCATGTGACTTAGCACATGTGACTTGTGACTTAGCATCACCTCTCAGCTCAGTCCTTTATGAGACACACTGTGGCAAGGAGGCGTTGAAGCACTTAGAACAGTCGCCAGCACGCAGGGACCCCCCGTGAAAAAACGTGCCGTCATTATGGAGTATCCAAGTCTTCTCAAATGTCAAGAATTATCTTTCAAAAATAAATATACAGCCATGTATAGTAAAATTGTCCTTTAAGTAAATCTTAAGTGCTAGTGTCCTTGTCTGCATAACTTCCGGAATACAGGACAATACCAGGCAAATGCATTTCTGTAGCCTCAGTATATTTAAAAAGCACAGTTTGATCAATACAGAGCTAGAACAAAGATCAGGAAATTTAGATTTTTGTCCTAATGCAGGCCAACCCACACCTTAGCCTAATTTAGTTAAAAGATAAGTGAGACGCAAAATAGAAAAACACGTTAAGCATAAAAAGCATGGTACTGTTACTAGAAACCATTGACACAATTGCAGTATTAAAATTCTGTGCTCTGGAAACAAACCTACATCCTGGACAAATTTCAAGTGAAAACAAATAACAGAGAAAAAAATCAGTGAGCTCAGATTGACGACTAATAGAGTAAAGAGGGAAAAGCTGAAAAGATGCCGTAATTTACTTAAAAGCACTTTTTAAAGCCAAAAGAAAAAATAATCACAGCAAATCTGTGACCCAGACTTCATTTGCTGCTCAAGATGAGTTCGGTAGGGTCTTGAAACCCTATGCTGTGGGTTAAGATTAATTTGAGTCCAGGTGATTTTCTTTCTCCTGTGGTATATTTAACTCTTATCAGATGGACCTGTGGACAAATAAGCAATGACATGTGCACCATTTCAGACATTTTCCTCCATCAGGCAGAAGCGTTATGCGGGGTGATTTCTTCATAAACTTGGCTCTGTAAGCCTGTCAAACACCTGAGTCATTAACATAGTATAAAAGAAGAAATTTGGTCCTGTTACCCAGATGCTCTATCCTGAGAAAACTGGACTCCAGGATGCCCTTGGGTAATGGGACTGTTGCTAGGTAACAGCCACAGGGACCCCGGAAACCTCTCCTCCGGCTGCATGTATTTTCCACTAAACCCCTGGCTTCTGTAGTCTGGAAACTGTTTCCATTACTCATTGTCTCTGCTGCTTTTCCTCCCATTTGTTTGTGTTTGCAGATCCCAATTTAACAAACGAGCTCTGCATCTCATGCCATTAAACAGCTGAGACGCAGACCACACCATGGCTCGGGTCTACTGCAGCAGGTGACAGGGCCGGAGCTTCTGGCCGCTGGCATTTGTCTGTGCTGTGTGAAGACAAGGGCTGGGGAGCAGTGCCATCGTGCCGAGGTGTTTAGCACAGGGTGAGGCTGTTTTAAATACAGGTTTAACCGGAGGAAATGCCATGGCGAAGCACAACTGTGAGGAAAGTGGGGACATTTGAAAATGAATAAATATTAGCTAGTACTAAGAAGAATGCTTAACTCTGTTAGCAGAAATCACACTGGTTGTGTAACAGGATGACCTCATTTTACGAAGATGACGCTGAAAACACAATGTGTCATAACACCTACAAATCACTTTTAAAAGGCTCAGCAGAGACAGAGACAAAGCAGTGATCACAAAGTATTACTGATCATTCCATCTCAGTGGTGAAATGTGGCTGTTCACTGTCCTGCTCTTTATATTGTTTATGTTTGAAATTTTTCTTAATAAAATGCAGCGCACAATAAAAGCAACAAACACGCCCATAAGCACTGTCTGTGCCGGAGGATCTTGTCACCTGACACATTTATTCTGCTCCTGAAAATAATACAGAATGAGACGGTGAGAGAGGCTGAGGGGGGACCAGGACCAAGGCCACGGGCGGGAAAGGGCCGGGCCTTGGAGACCTCGGAGTGCTCCTAACAACCTAACGAGGCCTGTGCTCGGTGGGAAAAGGACAGTGGTCCGTAGAGACCCATCGGAAGCACTTTGTGAACGTAAACCCCTTGCATGTGCAACACAGTCATCGGGACACAACGAAGAGAAGTGAAAACCAAGTCACACGTCCCCCCCAGTGAGGAAAAACTCCCTCACGCTGAAACATTTCTGCGGACAGCCCGTCCAGGCTGACTAGGGGCTGGGCGGCGAGGCTGGGGCTTGGTGGGAAGTTGACGGAGAATAGGACTGAACGTGAACCAATTGCATCCTGACCTTAGGACTCAGCATACAGTGCATAAGAAGCACAATCTTCCTTCAAACCTAGTAAGATTGAAATAAAGTACAGTATTGTCTCATTTATAACAAAAGAAGGCAGACATTAATTTTTCACTTCATTAGACCGGTCATAAAATAAGACTTTATTTGCAAGTCACCCAGCACATATTTACCGGTGTGTGCTGTGTTCCAGGCACAGTCTGATGAGCGGAAGCCTGGGTGGCCGCAGCAGGTCCGTTCCGCCGCGCATCGCAGGAGAAGGACTGGTCCCAGAAATCACTTGAGAGAAACAGCAACAAATTTGCTGCTGGGTTAGAGGGGGGTGCAAGAAAGCGCAAGGAGGACACAGTGGGCCCGTGGTGTTTGGCCTGACTGAGAGGAGGGCTGGACTGGCCCTCGGCAGACCTGGGGCGCTGCGGGAGGACCAGGCTTGGGAGGGGACTGGGGGTGAGGCATTATCTGGGCATGTAGTGAAGACCTCAGAAGCCAGATGCATGTAGAAGTCCAGAGTTTACAGAAATCAGGGTAGACAAATGAGCTTAGAGAGAGAGAGAGAGAGAGGGAGAGAGAGGGAGAGAGAGAGAGTGTGTGTGTGTGTGTATGTATGTGTGTGTGTGTGTGTGCATGTACATATGTGTGTGTGCACGTGTTCTAACTACACTCAGGATCAGTCCTAGTCAGGTCTGTAGGAAATGCAGACACATGGCTGTCATTAAAGAGGAAGTATACAACACTCACCATGCCTAGAAGCAGTGGGCAGGGCTACCACTTAGGAAATGCCAAGATGCTGGGAAGCTGAGGACCAGGACTGTGGGTACAGCGGGCACTGCACTAGAGGACAGTTCTACAGGCTCTGGGCTGTCCCTAGATATCAGGCCTGGGCCCTGGGTCATATAAATATGTGGACATCGATGGAGGAGGGGGTGGCGTGGGGCTTCGGGCTGGTGAGATGGCAGACGGGCCTCTGTCCCTAGGCACTGGCTGACCTTTGGCAAGAAGAGTCGGTCTCTCCAGGATCAGGCAGGCTGCAGAAATCAGAGCACAGGACTCAGAGAAGAGGAGATAGTATGGATGTCTGACCCTCACTTACACTGTGTGTGGTGACAGGGTCCTTGGCGTCAGTGCCTGAGTGACCAGCAGTCAGCTGGTGGAGGAGGATCCAAGACCCAAATCAGATTCTTAAACACAGCACAGAGCTCAAGAAAACCAGGAGAACACAGTGTCCCGAAGGCTCTGTGACCAGTTCCCTAGCAGAAGAATGAGACCTGGTACCCAATGCCACAAGGCGAACGGGGCACTGTGACCTCGGTGAGTGCAGGTCCCCTGGGGTGTGGCTGTCAGTGAACTGGATTTCAGAGAGAACAAAGATGGGACTTGGGACTAGTGCCACCATTTTCATAGAGGCCAGGAGCTATCCATCCTCAGGTGGGTGGTGGGTTTTGGTCTTCAGGCTGAGATCTGCAGGCTCCTGTCCACAGAAGTCATGAGCATAAGCCCAGTGCTCCCTGGGCTGGCATCACTAGTGGGGCTCTGGGTTTGCCCTCATAAGTGGGACCTGTACCTTACACAAGCGACCCCAGAGCTGGGGGATACAGTGACAAAGGCAGGGAGCAGATCTTTAGACTTGGAATCCAACCTCCTGGCGCTGGGGTGGGACCCCCCACCCCTGCATCCCTTGCACAATGCTCTGTTTCCATCATTTTTATCTCACCCAGAGTCTGATGCCATACTGCAGCGGACTGAAGAGAGGGTGCAGAGCTGAGCTCGTCGCCCCCCTCATGTGGCTGGTGGGGGGGGGCAGCGGACCCCACGCCTGGCTTCTGCCTTCTTTCAGCAGTGGTGCCGCCTGCTCTGCCATCCAAGGCTGACTCTGCTCTTGACCAGATCAGAGATAATCACCCATTTGGTGCCACGTGGAAGACACTCCCTGGCTCCCTCATGATGCTGGCACGGCACTGTGATGGAAAGAAATTGAAAGAAAGAAATTTTCACCTATAATGCAATCACATGAACCTGAAAAGGAGGTCCTGATGAAGCCGCTGACGCCATCTTGGAAGCAGCTGCCTGTGAGCGGAGTGGAGTGGAATCGCAGTCAACATCTGAGAGTTTCTTCTGGTGAGCAGAGGCTGTCCTAAAGGGAAAAACTCACACACGAATCGTGGATTCAGCATTTGTCTCCATCAGGAACAGCTTAATCGCTGCCGAGAGACTTCTGAGAACAGTTCAGCAGTGCGCGCGCGCACACACACACACACACACACACACACACACACACAGAGCCAGCACTTAACACTCAGCCTCTCGATCCCTGACAGATTGCAGACTTGGGATTCGGGATTCGTGCTTCTGGGCCTAGGATGCCCGGATCAGACACCATATGCTTTTGACCTTGCAGTTGTTATGTGCCATTCACGACATGTCCCCTGCTCGCCTCTTACAAATAAAGGCAATTTACTCCTCCGTAGTCAGACAGTGCCCTGAAGACACCCACCGTTCGTCACGTCTGCAGCTCAGTCCTCAAACTCCTTGTTGCGTGTGGAAGAGGGCCCGGCCCCAGCTTGACGCTCCTGTCCCCTGGCAGCTGCCAAGCGTGGCTCCTCGAGTCCCTCCAATGGATGTCCTAGCTAGGAGCACTAGGAGCTTCGGCTCTCAGCTGCTCTTGGGACTGTGGGGTCTCCCACGCTTGTCAGCAACCCTGGCAGGGATTCCGGGAGGCTCATCCGGCCCTGGAAATCATTTCACCTTTCATGAACCCACTTGCTACCCTGGGGTAACCCACTTCAAATGCTCTGGACCAAGCATGTCTCTTGCAGAAACAAATCAGCTTTCCCCAAAGACCACCAGGCAGAGGGTTTCATCGGTGTGAGGCCCCGTGTGGTCTTCAGTGCTGCACACAATGCCTTGCCCAGCCTGTTCTCTCTGTCTGCAAACCTGTCCGTGTTCAGAAGAAGAAAGCTCTGCATCCGGGTCCTCTGAGGTCCTGGCTGATTTAAACCACAGGCAGACGTGGCTGTTTGCTTCCCATGGAAACAGATGCGCTTGGCGTGGCTGGTGTGCGGGGAAGACAGTGATTAGTGCTCCCTGCAGGGAAAGCCAGCCCCACTCCCAGACGCTCTTGGCCTGGGTGTGGGCTACAGATTCATCTTTATTCAGGTGCGGAAACTCTTGATTTATGTCACTAAGAAGTATGGGCTTTGTATTGCAGCTGGTGTGACCTGCTCAGAATATGTGATGTGCTGGTTGTAAATTGACAGCTGTATAGTGTAGATCTGGGGCAGCTCCTCAGAAGGAGACAGGCCTGTGAATCAAATTCATGTTGTATGGCCTGGCCTCATGAGCCATCCCAGCCAGGGTGGTCAGAGTTTCTTAGCGGGATTCAGATTACCCAGCTATATCCATTCTGTTACTTCATTATGGACACACAGACCCTCTTTCAACTGTGTCATGAATCTTGCTTATGAATCAGACTCTATGCTAAGAGACCTGTCACTATTACAAATTACCTGAGACGATCAGCCTGTAAATAGAGAAGGTTTATCATGGCTCAGTTATGGACATTTCAGTCCATGATTAATTGGTTCCATTATTTGAGGGACTATGGCAAAACAAACCAATCAGATGGGAGCACGTGACAGGCCAGAGCCATGCACCTCTTTGTCCCGGAAGTGACTAAAACAGGGAGAAGTGGGGTCCCATTGTCCCCTCAGGGATACAACCCTAGCAACCGGAAGATTCCCCTGTACGCCTCATCTCTTACAGAACCAAGTGCAGGATTTGGGCACATTTAGGATCCAAACTAGAGCAACCCCTGACCTCCCAAGTGAAAACCTGCTTCCCTCTCTGCCTGCCTTGCAGGGAAGAGAAGACTGTACAATCCCCAAAATAAACCTCACACAAGAAGGTAACCATCTCTTTCAGCATCTTCACAGAAAACCTGTAGGTCATCGTCATACACGGAGCAAGAATTTTAACAGGAAGTCCAGTGAAGCCCAGCCACACAGGCATCGATACCTTCACCGTCTCCCTTCTTACTCACTTGCTTTCAGCCCTCAAGATTTCCAAGAAACAGGTTGAGCTTCAGCTTCTGTTTTTTTAATCACATAATCAATTGCCTTTCTTGCTTTTCAAAAGCATTTGTGCCTAAACTGAGCAGAGTGAATGGATGTTCACAGGAAACACGAGGCTGATGCTTTTGTCCATCTCCAGGTGCTCAGGTCCTAGGCAGCGCCTGTATCCTATGGCTGCGGCCAACAAGCTTTGTGCTGGCTGCGCACAGTGTGATGTGGGTTCTGCCCAGGGGCTTTGCAGGAGGGGGGATCACGGGAGTGACTGTACCCTTAAAATCTGCACAATTGTTAGAATCCACTGAAGTGATTTTTAAAGCCTGTATCAACAATTACTTTTCCCAGAAAACGTGAGACATTGAGACCTGGTTGTCATTTTACCTTGTGCAGCATGTAGAAACCTTCCCACCTTCTCTAATGTTCTGAATCGTGACATTCAATAGGACAAGAAAATAAAATCATGGCTCTCTACCAGGACTGTCAGCTGAGACAGAAAACCTGATTAGCGGCAGACTTGGCACCTGAGACTTGTGCAAATGGAATGAATTGCCAAAGGCGTGTCTCACTGGGAGAACATTGCCTTTTCTTTCAGTTTTAGCAGAAAGTATGTGGTACACGATATGGTGCATTAGTTGTTTTCTTTGGACGCTTTAGTCTAAATATAATTTTTAGTATGTGCACTTGTAAGAAGCATTTTATGTAGCCGAGACTATCCATCGTAGTTGACTATTTTATTAAATGCTTTAACTTGTAAAGAAATGATGCCAGGTATATGAATTATTCGTGCTAACTAAAACCATATAGGCCACGCTTAGGTAATTAATGTCAAAATTACTGTGGAGGTTCTTGACATATTTCTAATCTGGGTAAGAGAAATTCATCATTTAGTGTTGAGCCAATAACCACTTCCTGCAGATGAAAACATATTGCTATATAAAACTCAACTATCAGGACAAAAGTTTGGTCTGTAATGAAACAGCCTAGGAAAAAAGTTTAGAGAAATTTCAAAGAACATAAAGGTTGGGTAGTCCATTTCCTGGGTCCTGTCTATCACCGTGGCAGATGTCTCAAGCACTGATGTTTGCCATTTCCTTCCGATAAGATCGCTATATCTAATAAAAGGTGGTAATAGAGTCAAGTATGATCACAAATTTAGTACTGAATGTATTTGAGATGGCAATTTTGTCATCATTTTTCCAAATGGATACAACTTTCAACTTGTGTTCCCAGACATGAAGACCTAGGGACCAGAACAGGGAGCAGTCAGGGCATACAGATAAGTCTTTGAGCTTTGGGCAGTGCCACCTTCCCCTCTCTCACAACACAGGGTTTAGGAAAGAATGCTCAGGCTAAGCATGGTGGTTTATGCTTGTCATCTCAGAATTCTGGGAGGCTGAAGCCGGACAATCATTAGTTTGAGACCAGCCTGGACAAATTAGGGTATGGAGGCCCTGACTCATAATAAAAAAAATGTAAAAGGGCTAGGCAGTACCTCAGGGTGAAGGCCCTGGGTGTAGTCCCCCATACAAGGAAGGAAGAAAGAAAGAGAGGGCAAGGGAGGAAGAGAAAAGAGGAGGAGAAGGGAGAAAAGAAAAGAGGAGAAAGCATTCAGCCACACGAGGAGGTTCAAAGGCAATGGAGTCATTTTCCTTTACTTAATACCAATAACACATAAAAGGATATTACAGAAAAATATTTCCAACATAGAGACCTGTTATGACAGTGTTAAATGAAAGTGGTTAAGGGAAAGGTTCAAGTTTGGCTGGGACAAGTACATCGTATGCCTGTCTCCTGAGCCTGAAGCTTTGAGACTTTGGCTCCCTGCAGACTTGGAGACCCTTAGAAGCTTGACACACTCTGCCCCCATGCATTAAATCTTGCCAGTACCCTCCTTGACACCTCCACCCCTTTTGTCTCTCACCCATGGCCTCTCTCACTTCCCCCATAGCTCATGCCACGTAGACCCCCTGCTCACAAAATTCAACTACTGGGCAAAACCCTAGGTTAAACCAATAGACCCTCCCCTCTTCCCAGCCTTCCCCACGCCCTGTGACCCTGTACTATGTATTACACTAGAGCTTGAATAAATTGGGAAGTTCCAGAAGCTTTCTCCAGGGTCTGCATCTGACTCTGTACATGCTCATCCTCCCCGGATAGGACTCACGCTATAATTCATAAAAACAACAGGTGGTAGCAAAAAAGTATGAATGTTACTAGCCCTTTTTGAAAATAAATTCATACTTGTTCACAAAAATAAAAATGAATACATTTAAAAATACTGCTGAGAGCTGAGGATTAGAGACTACAGATAATTTTAATTGTTTTTTGCTTCTTGGTGTTTGTTTTGTTGTTTTCAAATAATCCTAGAGTCCAGAAATTCTGAAAACAGTGCAGACAATCCCATGAGCCCTTAACTCAGTCTTTCCTATAGGAACATGTAAAGTCACGTAATTGTCAAGCAAGACCCCAGCCTGGAGATTGACACTGGTGCCATCTGCACACTGGGCTCAGATTTCTCTTGCTTGTGTACGTGTGTATTAGTGCATGATTAGATCTATGAATGGTATCGTGTGCAACTACCACAACAATTCCATCTCTGTAAAGGTCTGTCCAAGTCGTCATCGCTGTAGACAGTTCCTCTGTGATGTTCCATGGCGTGCTTATGTCAGCATTTTTCAGGCTTTCTGTGTTTTTAGGACATTTGGCTCATCTCACATTGCTTTTACACTTGGAAATGAACTTGTGTCAATGTCTGTGTACACGTTTGTGCAAACATAGGCTTTGATTTCTTCAGGGTCAGTTGCTCAGTGATTGCTGCTTCGTACAGTGAGTGTATTCGGTTTTTAAAGCATCTGCCAATCCCTCTCCTGAGTGGCAGTGCTGTGGGACAGTCCCACCAGCCACAGATCCAGGCTTTCCACATCCTTATCATCTGGGGCTCCTTTAAGGGTGCTATCAGAGGTCACTGATCCAAAAGCCATTTAAGGGTCCCTGCTTATATCTTAGTTATCGAGGTAGGTGTGTAGCGATGGTCTTTCATGCTTTAATTGTGTCCTCCTGATTGTTTGTGACATTGAATACATGTCTGTATGGTTCTTTGTGATCTGAATGTCATCTTTAGTGAAGTGTCTCATCATATCTTTTCACTCTTTTTTTTTTTTGTAGTTTTTTGAGACAGGGACTCGCTTTGTAGTTCAGGCTGTCCCTGAGCTCACTATGTAGACCAGGCTAGCCTTGAACTCACAGCAATCCTCTGTCTCTGCCTCCCGAGTCCTGGGATTACAGGCGTGAGCCACCACACCTGGCACTGTGGTGTGTGGTTACTGGGGATCAAACTTGAGACCTTGTACTTGACAGGCAGATGCCAGAACCACTGAGCTAAATCCCAAGCCCTTTCATTCATTTTCTAACTGGGCTACTTGATAATTTTACTGTTAACTTTAGAGACTCTTTATGTATCCTGTATGTTTGTCCTTTCTCTAAGTGTGGGTTCTTCTGGTCTGTAGCTTGTCTCTCGTTGGTGGTGTGATGGTGGTGGTACCACTCTGTTTTGTTTCATTTGCTTACTGAATAAGATTGTTTAATAGCAAAATCTTTGTGTCAATAAAGTCCAATTGATTTATGATTTCTTTTCTGTTAAGGATCTTGCTGGTCTAAAAACTTATTTTTACCAAGTACTAGATCCAAAACACTTTCTGTGTTATCTTCAAAAAGTTTTGTAATTTAACATTTTACTCTTAAGTCCACTACCATTTTGAGCTAATTTTATAAAAGATTTAGGTTAGAAAAATTTTCTAAAATTTATTTTTCGTGTGAATGTCCAGCTGATCAGCACTATTTGTGGAAAAGTCAGTTCTCCTCCACAAGATTGCTGTCACACCTGTATCAGAATCAACTGGCTATACGTAGGGTGAGTCGAGTTCTGCTTTTCTGTTCTGCCTTAGCAGTACCACACTATTTACTAATGTGAATACATGCTAAGCTTTGTGATCAAGTGCAGTGCTTGCTGTCATTCTTCTTTTACAAAATTATTTTCACTATTCTAATTTTGTTGTCTTTCATATACATGTTAGAATAGGTTGGTTGATATCTGCAAGGAATATTGCAGGAATTAAATTAATAAATCCATCAATTAATTTGACAGAAATAATTCCACCCTTATTATATTGAAATCTCCTATCCATTAACATGGTACATCTTTGTTTATTTAAATACTTAGTTTTTTTAATCAATATTTTGGAGTTTTCAACATATGAATTCTGTATATATTTTCTTAGGTCTCTGTCTTTTCTCTCTCTCTCTTTCTCCTTTTTCCTTTTCTTTCCTTTCCTACCATCCTCTGTTTCTTTCTTTCTCTCTTTTATTTCTTTCTTTTTCCTTTTTTCATGGTTTAGGTCTCAATATTCCCCAAAGCTTCATGTGCTCGTGGGTGGGGCTTTTTCAGATGTGGTCCAGTCTAGTGCGTGATGCTGGGGTTAAGGGTGTGACAACTAGATCAGTCTACGGATTGGTGAGGTACCACCAAGTGCAGTAACCCAAACGCCATGCGAGAGAGAAAGAGGCTTGTCTTTTCCATTGCTCGCTTGCTTTTGCTGCCTTCCACCTGCAGTGGACTGTTTCTCCCCTGCAGGGCGCCTCTGCCATGCTACCCCGCCTTTGAGCCAAGTCCTTTGATCGTGGACTGTAGTCTCGGAAAACTGGGAGCTAAAGAAACTTTTCCCAGTTAATTTTGGGTGTCAACTATTTTTGTCTCGGCTGTGAGAGGAAAGGAAGACACCTTTCCTTTCCTCTTCCTTTTCCTTGCTCCTCTTTTCCTTTCTCTCTTTCTTCCCTTTTTGCAGCCATCCATTCATTCATTCATTCGCTCTTTTTTTCTGTCTTATTTTCTTTCCCATACATAAAGTCTTTTTTAGTTTTAGGTTCAATATGTTTATGGCTTATATAGATATGCAGATCTTCTTCAGTGTTAATCCTGTCTCCTGCGACCTGGATAAACTCAAGTATTCGTTCTAAGTTTTTATTTTGTTTTTATAGATTCCTTTGGGATTTTCTAAAAAACGTAAACTATTCTTTACCACCAGGTGTACAGAGCTTTTCTTACTTTTTAGTCAGTCTATGTCTTTTGTTTTCTTTACTTGATCTATTGTAAAGCCAGGGTTTCCAGTGTCATGGTGAATGAGGCAGGTGAGTATAGACAGTCTTAGTTGCTTTAATTTTAGGGAGAAAGCATTCAGTCTTTCAGTATTAAATTATATCTTAGTGGAAGTTTTTTACTGATAATTTTTATGAAGTTGAAGCTCTCATCTATTCCTAACTTACTGATAGTTTTATTTTTACCATGAGTAGGTCTTGAATTTTGTTAAATTATTTTTCTGTATCAGTTGATATGATTATGAGATTTTTGTTCTTTGGCTTGTTAATATGGTCGATTATACAGACAGACTTTCAAATATCAAAATAGACTTATATCCTTGAAATAAAAGCCACTCAGTTAAGGTATATAATTAATTTGACATGTTGAACTCCGCTTGTGTATATTGCTGAAGATTTTTCATCTGTGTTCATGTAAAGTTTGGTCTGAACTTTTCTTCCACTATTTCATCAGATGTTGGTATCAAAGTAATATTAATCTCATAAGTTAGAAATTATTTTATTTTTCTTAAAGAGACTGTAGCATTCTTCATTAAATGTTTAGTGAAATTTCCTAGTAAAATAATCTTATTTTTGAGTGTTTTTAACTATAAATTGAACTTCTTTAATAATTCTAGGGGGTATTCAAATAATCTATTTGATATTCATTGAACTTTAGCATTTTATGCTTTATAACAAATTGATCTACTTTATTTTTATGGCTGAAATTATACATGTAGAACATTTGAAGTTTTGCAACTATTTTTTTAATGTCTGTAGTCTTTAAAAATAGTCCCTATTACATTTATGGTATTTTTAGTAGTTTCTTCTTTTTAAATTTATTTTAATTCACAAATAAAAATTATATATATACTTACCCTGTATAATATGTCTTAAAATATGTCCATGTCATGGAACAGTGATGTCTAAAAATTAACATATGTTTCATTTAATATATTTATCATTTTCATGGTAACAATACTTAAAATATGCTCTTAGTGATATTTAAAAATACAATGCATTGCTTTTAACTACAATCACCATGTTGATTGATTTTTTGAAATGTGCCATCTTTTGAGCAACGTGGATATCCTCCTTCTACATGTAGCCACATGACTTGACATCTCCTCCCTCTAAGATTCTTTAACCATTATTTTACTCTCAGCTTCAACCTTTTTTGCTTTAGCACAGAAGTGAGATCACATGATATTTGTCTTCCCATGTCTGACTTGTTTCATTGAACGCTGTGTCCTTTAGCTTCATCCATATTGCCACAAATCACAAGCTTTTCCTTTTTAAAAGCTGAATACTATTCCCTTGTGTACATCTGCGTTTATTTATCGGTGAACACTTAGATTGATTTCATATCTCAATAGGTACATCTAATGCTGCCAACATGGAAGTGCCTGTGTCTCCTTAACGTGCTAATTTCATTTCCTTTGGCTATACCTCTAGAGATGACATTGCTTGGTGACATTATTGTTCTACTTTTAGTTTAACTTAACTTTTCAAGTGTGCTGCTCTAGGTGTGACCAAAAACACAGGGTGCTCCTGCTGAATGCCACCCACCAGAAAAGTAAACCTGTAAAAACACGACAGTGCGTTCTCATCTACCTTCTACTGGGTCTGGGATCACCATAGTTCTGGCTCTTTCCCAAAGTGAACACGACCAAAATTAAACTATTTGAATCAATTTATGATATTAAGGCAGCCAAGATGGTGTAACAAAAGGTCTTCACACAGCAGGACTTCCAGAACTGTTTCAGAAGTGGCAAGGAGAATGGAGAACGTGTGAGGAGTAGTATTTTGAAATCATGTGTATTATCATGACATGTCCATGTCATGTAGTAAATCATGTAGTATTAACAATCATGTGTCTTTTGCTGCAATACGTTTTAAAAATTTAACTATTACTATATTTTTTTCCATCATGTCTTCTATATCCTTGTTGATTTTCTACCTAGTTGTTTCGTCAGTTAATGGGGCGATGTTTATGGCTTCAACTCTAAATGTAATATTTGTTTATTTATGTCACGTATAGTAATTTTAGCTTTGTGTGTTTTGATGAGCTATTATATGATGCATAGACATCTAAGATTTACCATGTCTTTTTGGGTGATTATCTACTTATCATTATGTTACACCCTTTCTGTAAACATCATTATATCACACAACATCTCTATAATTTTCTTTGGGCTAAAATCTATTTTATCTGGTGTTGATGATTAATTTCTTGTTATTCATAATATTTTGCTTTTGGTTAGTGTTACATGATATGATATTTTTCCATATTTTTTTCTTTCAACTGGCCTTTACTCAAATTCATTATATTTGACATAAGTTTCTTTTAGACAGCATATAGTTGGATCATTTTTATTGATTCAGTGTAGCATTTTCTGACTTTTAATTCTGTATTTAGATAAATAAAATTTACATTTAATTTAATTATTAATAGGTTAGTCGTCTGTCTGCTGTCATTTTTCTTCCTTTCGCTTTGCTCTTCCTGCCTTTCTAGGAGTTGTGTGAACGTTGTTAACAGTCCCATTCTGACTTACCTGAAGTCCATTATCTTTTCACTGTCCTCTCCCAGAGGATAACGGCACCGCCCTCCCAGAAAGGCCCGAGCCACCCCATAGTTCCTTCTCTCCTTCTCCCCCTTCTGGACTCCTCCTGAGTGCTGCGGACTCACACACGTCTATTATCAGCTCCTTCTTCCCACTTCTGGAACTCCTGGAGGCCCCCAAGGCCCCCCAAGCAGGCTCAGCAGGTCCTACACGCAGCAACACCGATCTTTACGGTGCAAATCGCACCCTTCCAGCCACCCTCGGCGCTGACTCAAGCCATGCGCAGCGTCCATTTCTCAGCCTCACGCCGGCCTGTCGCCCGCAGGAGCAGCCCCGCCGCCCCAGGCCGTGCTCCACCCGTGCTCCCGGCTCTGGCCCTGTCCCGGGGGCCCGCTGGGCCTTGGCCTTCGTGCGCCTCCCTCGCCCCATCCCTTCTGCCCCACTTCCACGGCCTTTGTGCAGCGCACCCTCGCAGGGAAGGTCCCAGCTCCTGACGGGCCTGCCATGACACTGTTCTGTGACCACGGGCTCATTTCCATTTCTTCCCTGGAGCGGGAGCAGCCGCAGGGCAGAGAAGCAGGAAGTCTGCTCAGCCTCTCAGCCGAGCCAGGTCAAGTCTGGTGCAGAGGAGGGGACAAGGAAGAAGGGAGAGCCACCGGGGGAGCAAAGGAAGGGAGGAAGGCGGGAAGGAAAGAGAGGGCAGGAGAAAAAACTAAAGCAGGCTCCGTCCCTGGACATGGTGCCTGGGGGTCCCGGCCTCACCCTGGCACCACAGAAAGCCCCTTTTTGTGTCCCGAGGAGGAATGTCACCTCCACCAGCCCACTGGGCAAATCCGCATCAGAGCCCGCAGGTGGGCATCTCCTTCATTCCGTGCAGCTCTCGGAGACCCGGCTACTGCAACGACTCTCCTGAGACTTCGGGCTTTTTTGAGGCAGAGAGTAGAGGACACATACCCTGAGGGGAACCCGGCATCGCTGAGCCTCAGTTGGGAGGAAGAGAACGGAAGCCTCAGGACTTCTCACCGGGGACTAGGTTGGGAGCCTCCGGGCAGGAGCTCCCCTTGGCGGAGTGATTTACTGTGGCCGAAGCGCAGCGCCGCCCTCGGGAGGGTGAGCGCACAGAGGCTGCGTGGGGGGGACCGGGACGGCAGCAGCGCGTGGGGGGTGGCTTTGTAGAAGGGGTGAGCACAGTCTGCGGGGTGAGCCAGCCGCTTCCGCCCACTGGCTCTGGGCTGGGGACCTGCAAGTATACACGAAGCCGGGCCTTGAAGGAGGCACTGCAAACGCTCCTCTTCGACTTGATCAATTTTTAAACTCAGGGTTGAATAATTGAATTCATTTTCTAGCTTTATAAATATTGAAATACAGTTTTAGAGTCGAACCCGAGAGCGCCTGCCTCTCCACCCCCAAGATGGTGTGTGCGAACCCGTTAGGAGACTGCTTGTTTTCTCCTTCCAGCTCGGGATGCAAAGGGAAGCCAAAGACGGGGTCACAACGTTCCCAGAGTCAGAGCCTGTGGGACCAGGGAAAAGCAGAAAAGTCAGCTCAGGGTGGCGAACCTTCGGCACACCAGCGACACCAGCGCACAGAGCATCTGTCAGCCCGGAGCCAAGTCGCCCAGCAGCGGAGCACCAGACCTTGAGGGTTAATGCAGCGCTAACCTTTTGGGATATGTAAGTGGGTCCTGAGTCGTAGCCTAGGCACTCATTTTTCCTTCAGAGTATAATGCATTGATAAAACAATCTCAGAATTGTGCATTTATGGTCATATCCACAGAGTGGGAGGAACAGGGCCTCAGAATGTGTTTTCTCAAGCCTGGAATCCCAGCACTCAGGAGGCTGTCAGGAGAATCACCATGATTTCAAGACCAGCCTGAACTATACAGCAAGACCCTGCCTCAAAAAGGAAAAAGAAAACCAGAATGGATCCTGCCACTTTTGTCACCTACACGTGAGCCTCTCCCGGCCCCACATAGCCTGTGTTCAGCCTGACAGGAACACGGATGTGGTGGGTGAAAATACCCACTTCCAAGAACTGATTTTCAGCCCTGGAGACTGAACTCAGGGCCTTCTCTCCGTGCTAACTCCCATCCCTTTTCTTAATTTGTACTTTGAGTCGAGGCCTCATTAAGTCTCCCAGGCTGGGCTCAGACTTGTGCTCCTCCTGCCTTGGAGTGCTGGGATTATAGGTGTGACCATGGCCACCATGCCTGGAGGAGATACCTGTGTCTGAGATCTGACTCTTTGGCGACCTGTGAGCTGTCCCTAAAAGCCATTCTGATATCCAATACTATCATCTCATTATGCTTGATGCTTGATCAGAGGAGAGAGGGGGCTCAGGAATGGGAAATGGAGAAAGCAGGCATGAACTGTTCTCAAGAAACACTTCAAGCAACAACCTTGGGAAGGAGTCAGCCTCTCTGGGGTGAATATGTAAGACAGCAATATGAATGCGTGTGTCTGCATGTTAGTGCGTGGGCCTGTGTGTGTTGGTCTGCTTCTGTGCAGTGAATTTTGAGGCTTTTGTTTGGGCAAATGTGGCCACTAAATCCTCTACTTGATTAACCTTTAGGATCAACTGATTAAGCACAAACAATCTGTTCAGAGCCTCCGAGCACAATATTTGCCATCAATTATACATCCCTAACATTTACGGAAGCTCACGAGCTACTTGCAATCTACTAAGAAAAATAAATATAGCTAAATTTGTCCTTGATGGACAGATGAATGGTTGTGTGTCTGTCTGTGGCCCTGAGGTCACTCACAGGGACGTGCTGGCTCCACACCCTGCCTACTCTTAGATTAGAATAAGTGACCCTTGAGGAGACAATGGGCCAAGGATGCTTTAGTTTTATGTCAGAATCAGTAATTCCTGGCCCTGCTCCTGGAGGGACAGCTATCCCTAAATGTGTGGATGGTTGAGTAGTAGCGGTGAAAGAATAGGTAATAATCCTAACAGGACAACTAAGCAATGAATACAACACGGGAAGTTAGTATTAACCATCAAGTTCACTCTTTCGTGTTCCGGATTATTACTAAGCACTAATTGGAATCACTGGAGTAACCATTGTTGGGAGGGGATGAAGTGATGAGGCAGTGAGGGGACGGGCAGAGAACGTCCGGGACAGAACCTCCAGGGTAGCAGTAGTCGGGCCTGCAGTGTGAGGCAGGGCAGAGGCGGGCTGCGAGGCCTGCTTGGCTGAGGTCCCCGGACAGCATTGGAGACAGCTGCAGAGTGCGGAACATCCTCGGATGAGATCAGGATGCAGAGCGGCATTTCGGTAGCTGACACTCCGTGACTGCCCACCTGCACTTGGCCGGTTCTAGGTCTGCAGTAGGACTTTACAGGAATCAAAGTGCAGGTCTTCATCCACATTCATAGCTTCGTTCCTCGGGCAGGAGGCCCAGCACCGCCAAATGCAACCCTGGAAAGCCCAGTGGGCACAACAGGAGAATAGATGGAATGTGGTGGGTCCCTGCGAAGTAAGAGAGAAAGTGAGCAGCGACTCCAGGAGGCGGGCCTTCCGGCGAATTACCTGGGGTCGCGGAATTGCAAACACAGGAGTGATCCGAGACAGCCCTGAGACAAGGGCGCCTCCACCCAGACGCACCTGGGCCCGGACTGCTGGGCCCGGAGGGCGCAAGGAACTCCATGCACAGAGCAGAGAGGCTGATCTGAGACCCAAGGCCCTCCCTGCTCACCCCACCCAGCCAGCGCTCCGGGATCTTTGAGATCTTCTACATCACTTCCGTTCCATGTTCCTTCCGGCTATTTAAATAGTCCCTGGCAGTTATTAAGCACAGTTCGTAGAGATGTTAAAAAAATAAAAATAAAAATTTCAAAGGAGCAAGCTACACATGAATGACATGGCTCTTTCTTCTGATGTTTCCCCACAAAACATACAATGCTTATAAAATTCAGCCTTGAAGACTAACACCAGTTTTTTGTTTAGTTTTTATACTTTGTGCTCCTGGATTGTTCCCATAGATGCATTTTTCAACAAATGGGAATCACGGCTTCTCAGGATGGTTTGAAGTCACTGGTTTTCCCAGTGTTCAAGAACACAAGTACTTGGGCCAGGAATTTAGCTCAGTGGTTCCGGCACCTGCTTTGCAAGCACAAATGCCTGGGTTTAATCCCCAGTAACCACATACAACAGTGCCGGGTGTAGTGACTCACACCTGTAATCTCAGCACTTGGGAGGCAGAAGCAGGAGGATTGCTGAGTTTGAGGCTGAGTTCAGGACCAGCCTGAACTACAAAGTGAGACCCTGTCTCAAAAAGAAAAGGACACATGTACCCAGGAGAACGGTGAGCACAGTGCTCCTTCCTTGGGGCTCCCTGGCTCCCATCCCATGACCTGCTAAAACTGGGTGCACAGACGTTCCTGCAGTTTCCAATCACTCTTCATTGATCAGTCACTTAGAATAATTTCTGTTAGATAAACACTTGGGGTGTGCCTCGTTCTCTGAACTTGGCACTGTACAACTTCTGGGCCTTCTTGAAAGTCCTCATGAAACATAAATGCCTTGAATCCATCCAGGACATGGAGATGTAAATGCCTTGAATCCATCCAGGACATGGAGACAGCCACTATAGCACCAGTAAGGACACTCAGGAAAGGACTCCAGCACTGCTGTAGGAAGTGGCAAGAACAACGAGTATGTGTGTTCAGAATGAGGGGAGGATCCTGAGCAGCATGCATAGCAAAGTGCTTTTTACAATAACAAATTTTTCAGTTTCTTTCCCACCAGCCCACAGGATCCTGGGTGGCAGGGACCAGGCCCTTTCCACACACTGTGGATCCCAGGCCTGTCTGGCCACCTGCCAACAGCAAGCACTTGGATAGGACAGGGCAGCCCACGGTGAAGAGCACTTGTAGGGATTGGAGGGCAGTTGTAGGACAAAGTGAGCGAAGACACAGAGGCCAATGGAGCAGAAGTTCTGGGAAATGACACAGAAACAGGGTGACGCAAGTGTGGGCAGTGGCAAGTACAGAACATGGCCAGCAGCGCCCTGGCTGTTGGTTGTGGGGTCTGTGATGTAGGCCTGGTGAGCTCGCCTCCCTGGGGTGATGGGCATTCATATGCTCAGACACTTGTGAGGTGCCAGCCTTGCCCGGACAGGCTATCGTTGAGAATGTCAGAACAGGGCACCAACATGGCACTATTATGCATTCAAAGCCCCGAACCTATAAATCTCAGACTTGAGATCTCCTCCCCCTGAGCTAAATGCTGGTGAACGGCCATGTTTATGGGAAGCAAACAATGAGCGTGTAAGACTTTACTCCAAAGTAACTTAAGGGATTTAATGTGAAGTCAATTATTAAATGTGCTAGGCAAATGGCAGAATGCACCTGGGAAGTCCCCGTCTGTGACCAGATGCTGTGGAGTCCTGGCTCCCATGCAGTCTGTACAATGCTGGGCAGGATTCGTCACCTGCTGGCCCCATCTTCTATTGCATCATAGACCCGTCTGAACTTTCAGGACTTCCACCCTCCTGGACTCCGCTTCCCTGGCCTTCTCAGTGTGCTCAGTCCTCTTACCAAAGCTCGAAATCCGAGGTCACCCCACTTGGAGTAGCGTGTGAACTTATCATGGGCAGTTCTTCCCAGGCACAGCAAGTCACAGAAGCAGCTCTGTGGGAGCTTGTGTGTCTTAGATTAGATGCTAAATTCTTCATCTTTATGCTCTCGACCAACCCGGGGAGTCATTGGCAGAGTGCAGTTAGAACTGAGAAACACGGTCTGGACTGATGACGGAATTCATTGTTTCAAATGATCTGCGATAATTCCAAAACTGAACAGAGAAGTGCTTCCTGGGGCCTGAGAAGTGTGGAGTCTAAGGCCTAAATTTGGTGACCAGACCCTCTGTCTTGTTTCCATCCACCTTGCTGTGATTTATCTCTAGATGTCCCCAAACCTCACACGCTCATCTGATGAAAGTGACTGAGGCGTGAAGGCCACATAGCTACATGTGCTGTTGGGGACAGGCCTGGAGCCCAGGCGTGAGCTGGAGGGTTCCTCTCCGCCCCCAGGCCCTCAGAGCCAGCTGCCCGTGGTCTGAAACCTCTAGAACCATAAGAAGGAGAAAAAGAGACACAGGGAGAGGGAAGGGCCAGAGAGGGGGAAGAAAGAGAGGGCAGATGTGTTTTACACCTGAACCAACTCAATACAATGAACACAATCGTTCCAAACTGCAAACGTGGGCTAATAGAAATGTTTTAAAATTTTTAGGAAAACAAGTTTAAACTATTAACAGCAAGTAAGTTTGAATGGATACTTTAAGGGGACCTCTTCTGTAAGTTGTGGGTCTGGGATATTTTGTCCCAGCCAAGAGAAGGTGACTAAGACACCCCTCTACACAGATGGCCACCCTTCCCCGGATGGGACTTCCCTCTGCATGCTGAAACACGTCCTCCCCGCCTCTCCGACCACACTCCCTCCCTGGGGTGTCACCTGCTTCCTCTGTCACCATCACCCACTCTCCGAAAGGGTGTCTGGACATGAATGTCTGTAGATACACATATCAAACAGAACTGGAGTTTTCATTTCTTCAGAAAACATTCTTAAATTTGAAACAGCCAAAAGTAAATTAGGAAGGAAAAATAGTTATCGTAGCCAAACGTGGGCCAAAATCAGACTGCAAAGTTTCAAATATGTGTTTGTCTATTTGGTTACCAAACCTCTCGAGTTCTTATCCTATTTTCTCAACAGTACTGCTGTGGTAAGTTTTTAGAAACATTTATGATGAGCAGAAAGCTTGCCACATGGTGAGACTTATTTGTATTTTAAAATAGTGAATAATACTTTTATCCTGCCATGGTAATCAGTAAATTTTTTCTAAAGCAGGTCAGAGAGTAAATATTTGGGCTTTCTGAGCGGTGAACGTTCTCTGTCATATCTTCTCCTCCTTTTTAAAATATCCTTTAGGTGTGAAGAGCTTCTAACTGTCTTTGGACATTAGTTTGCCAGCTCACATTTAGCTAAAGCAGCTAATACGGAGTGCTAAGAAACCATCACATTCTCCCCTTCTGGTCTTTGTAATCTCCACCTACCCTTTACCAGCCCTGTATTTCAAAGATTTGAACAAATGGTACATAACATTCCACAACCTGCTTTTTATTTTCTTGTCCAACAGTATGTTTTGAGACTTCTTTGCATTGGCCAATGCTCACAGTTTAATAATGTTAATTATTTATTTGATTTAAATAAGCTACCTTAGGACCTTAAAAATGTACGAAAATATTTTAATTAACATTAAATGATAAAATCTTCAGGTCTTCAAGAGTTTTTAAACTGTTTTGTGCTTACATATAATTAACCCCCAGTCAGCTGGTGATGCATGTTGGAAAGACAGTGTGTGTTTCATTGGCATTCCTGCACACTGCTACTCAACATAGCCCCTTCTACCCCGAGAAGGAAATGAGCCTGCACCTGGAGCTATTTCAGGATTAAACAGCACACTGAGCCGGAGGCAGGGCACAGAGCAAGCACGCAGTCCATGTGACTGTGACCACGCCGTGTGCAGTGACTGCCGAGCCATGGCCTTGGGTATGCAGCTCTCCGGCAGCAAAACTCTCCTCAGCCGGTGCTGAAGCTCTCCGCCCTGTCTGTCTTTCGCTTGCTTGGTCGTTATTCATCCACTGTCTCCATTCACTCTTCTACAACCACTAGGTAATATTGGGCGTGAGCTTTCAATTACAAGGCAAAAATCCAATTTCCAAGCCTCGAGTCAATTGCTAATTTTTTTCTAATGAATGAAAAACAGTGTCTCATTAGTCACTTGTACTAGTGGTGTCCCGGGTAGCAGCTCCCAGGATGCACTGTGGACCTAAGCCAAGACACACCTTTTCCCTCACCCTGGCAGCTGGGCTCTTGAGACACACAGCCACCATTTTTCTTCTAGCACTTTTCTTCTCCTGCAGCTTAAATCTCTGATGTCCCAGAATGATGCCACTCCTCTACACATGCAGGTGTGAGCTGCTGATTCTTGTGTGTTGTCTCTTAAGATGTCACTAAAGAGCCACCAGCTATACTTGCTCAGTTCATGGCTTTCTTAAAATCAGACCTGTAGATCAGCATTCTAGTTTGCCTCAGAGCAGGTTAGCAACATATGCTGCTGTTATAAAAAATAAAACAAATACAGTCTTTTTTATGCAGAAACAAGTCACACTAAGGTGCTGGTGCTTAAAGCTGTGACCAGATTTGTCTACCCCGAATCTGTGGACCCTGATTGTTATTTTTGAAAAACACATGACAGGTTCCCTGGAGACATCTGCTCCTGTCCACCCAGTGACACGTTGGTTCCTTAATGAAAAATGAACTTTTATTTCAACTAGCAGGTCACGGAATTTAAAAGCGTCTCTCCAGAAGTCATGTTCTAAGGGATGGGGATGACGCGCGCAGCTTGAGTACTTCCCAGCACATGGCTTCATCCCCAGCACTGCAAAGCACCACAAACAGAAGCCATGTTCTGGAAATGTCAACCCAGGAACATCTCTGTTCTAACCCTGTACAGTTACTATTGATTGCATACAGGCTTTGCATGCTACAGGTTGTTCTGATGATTTTGCAACGAGTCAGTAGCAATCTTCCCCCCAGTTCTGGAGACAGACTAAGAAAAGCTACAGCACGGGCAAGGTCGCCCAGCAGGGCAGTGGCAGTGTCTGGCTTCAGAGTCTTGTGATTTGTCCGTCTCTGTCCCCAACTGACCCGCATGCACATCTCTGTTATTTTGTTGTGGTTTTTTTTGTTTGTTTTTTTTTTTGTATAGACACCGATGAAATAGGCATCTGCAAAGGGAAAATTACATAAAACATTGCTTTATTTTATGGAAATCTACCAGATCAAACAAGGAGAAAATTACACAAGGAATCAATGATAATCCACAGGGAAGGACTTCACAGAGAAAAATCTAGTCTTTTCCTAATTTCTGGTCATCAAATCACTTACCACCTGGCGTCCTACTGGGCACACCAGTCACCAGGACGACTTCTAGAGAGGAGCAACAGGGCAAACAGGATGGAAGGAAAAAGGGCCTCCAAGAGGGCTGCATGGGACACAGGACAGCACCCCCTGGGCAGCTGGGGTCTGAGAGTTGGCCTGGGCCTCTGCATTCTATCTCCCCAATAGTGTCAGCAAAGACCTCGAAACAGTCTTGATGTTCTCTGCTGCGGAAATTCCACCCACTGAATGTGTTACACCGGTAAATCTTCCTGTTTGTATCAAAGGAGCAGAGAAATGGCCTCTGCGGGGCAGGAGAATTTTCCAGGCCCTCCCTAAGCACAGTCCAGGCCTTCTCAGGCCCTGTGCCTTATACCCAGGTCCGGAGATGGTATCGGGTTTAAGAGCATCCAGTTGCATGAATATAGGGTACAGCGGTGCTAAGAGGCACTGCGCAAGGCTGAGGGCCAGAGAGAGCAGTGATGTGAGCTGAGCTCCCTGTAACAGAGGAAGCTGAGCACAGCGCTCAGCTGCGGGTCTTCAGATCTCAGGTCAGACAGAACCTAACTGAAGTATTATACTTCTTATTCCTTAATTTTTGCCTGTGGACCAGGACAGACATTCTAGTTAGCAAAGGGGGTGAGAGATAGGCCTGGGTCCTTCTCACACTCACAAAGTAATTCCAGCCCTTCCCTGGGGAGGGGAGAATCTCGAACTCACTTCACCGTCTGGTGCAAGTACAGTGCTGCTGGTACCTGCTGTAGCCTTTGCCTTAATGACCTTGTCGCTCTGATCCCATTTTGAGAATGAATAGGCAAATGCACAAAAGTAAACATCACTGATGTCTGTTCCTGCTGAAAAGTGCTGCTTCCCTGGAGGAGGTACTGCGGTTACTCTTTCTGTTTTAAGGCTGCAGTATTTGAACACAGCTCTGGGTCACGTTTATTTTTAAAAAGGCTTTTTAAATCAATGAATACAAAAAGTTGTAATTTTCTCAGACTTATTTTAGCAACAAGAAGTAAAACAGAAAAGGAATCATGCCCTTTCAGGGTACCCTGTCCTATTATAGGCCATTATAACAGACTCCCAAGTTTAGAACTGGGACCACACTGCATTCTTCAGTACAGAAAAACATTCAAGGCAGAGGAAATCAAGCCTCAAAAACGTTTTTCTATTTTCGCAGAAACAGTTCTACATTGGCCTCTAATTTCTGTACAGTGTCTCCCTTTGGGGACATGTGTCTTGCAAATAGTCAACTTTCAGCTGTTTGAGGGCTTTGGCCCCAATATGTAAATTAGTTTACTTTCTTCTCCTCTTTACAAGTATCTTCTGATAGTTCAAATGGAAATGGAATTGAGACCCCTTTACAACTTGTTATTAGCCAGGTAAAATATCTGGGGGAAGAAAACTTAAGCCTGGTTATTAGAAATATGGGCCTTAATGGAACCAGATGAAGTTACAGATTAAGCTCAATATATAATTTTGAAAAATTTAATCCATCCAGTAACCAAAGAAAAGCCTGCAGACAAACTTATGTACTTTCTCACACAATCATTTGGTCATGAAAATAGTTTCTGAACATGAACCAAACTGACTAGCGTCTGACTTCCATTTCAGTTCTTCCAATATATCAAGTTAATTCATTCTTTATCTTGTCTAAAAGTATCAGAGATGTGTCCTCCCCCAAAGGTAACCGTGCGCATTGTACTTCTGAAGATTTAAGAGAAGATGGCTGTGATCACACAGCAGAGTTCTCTGTCATTTCAGTAACTTCCGGAACAAGGGTGTGTCTGTGCTTATATGTGTGTATCTATGTGTGTTAGATCTTCTGTAACAGATACACGTACAATACAGATTATAATATTGCTGTGCTACACAAGTACCTTCAAAACCATCTTCCAAACAAACATTTTTTGTTGTTGTTGTTGTTGAGACAGGGTCTCGCTTTGTGGTTCAGGCTGGCCCTGAGCTCAGCCTCAGACTCACATCACAATCCTCCTGCCTCTGCCTCCCGAGTGCTGGGATTACAGGCATGAGCCACCACGCCCGGCACTGTGGTATGTAGTACTGGTTGCTGCTGGGGTGAGTCTCCACACCCAATATTGTTATGTGGTTACCGGGGAATCGAACCCGGGTCCTTACGCTTGCAAGACAGGCGCCGGAACCACTGAGCTAACTCCCCGCCTCCCCCCCAAACAAACATTTTTAACAGCACATTTTTGAGCACCTATTTCCCTACGCTTCCCCGCCAGGGGTCCAGACTATCTTCTACATTTTCAGTATAGTTCTGACTTGTCTTTTATTCATTTTATCATTTTAGATCAATCCAATTTCTTTTAAATCCCGGGCTTATGAGCCTCTGCTAATTAGCATAGCTGAGCACGCAATCTGAAATGTAAAGAAGATCACCATCTGGAGTGGGGCGCCCTGGTGACCCCTCCACGTGGGAGCAGGCAGGTGTGATCTCCAGCATTTCCCGCTGTCTCACACTTCTGCAGACGCGGAAGCGCACGGGCTTTGCCAGGCTGCACCCAGTCAGACCAGCCCGAGCCCAGCCTCGCCGGCCTTCACCGCTGCCAGCCATGGAGTAGGGCACAGGGCCACTCAAAGTCAGGAGGGCCTGGCTTCAAGCCAGACAGTGCGGGAGTCACACGGAGCCAAAGCCTGGGACCTGACATGCTTAGGGACCAGGGCAGGCCTCCGGTCCACCTGGGCGTCCATCCCCAGAGATGGCCACGTGTCTGGAGCACCTGTGAAAGGCCTTGTGGCTCTTCAGCTCTTGCCTGTCCCTCTCACCCAGATGATCACTCAGCTGCCCAGGCCCTGGACACCAGGGATGCGAATTTTAAGAACGATGAAAACTGTCGAGGAAGAAGAGAAGGGATTCACTAGAAAGCAGGCTCACATAGGCTCAGTGCACAAAGCAAGGAAATTTTCATCACACTAACAGCTGTTCCTGTTTACTGAAGGCCATGAGCTTCTGTGATTGCCCTGTATGTGTGATTCTCATCTCTTTGATCCACTGCTGCACCCCAAGTTCCAAGAACAACACCTGGCCCATAAGTGACAGACAACAAATATTTGTTGATTGAATGCTTGTCTGTATCCCTGCTAGACAGTGTACATAAAATAAATCTCAGCATCTCAAATACCACAGCTCCTGTACACACCCCAATTTATGGTGAAACAGCCATCAAAGATAAGTAAGACAATGTGTCTGGATCACACCTCAAAATTCAGATGCTCGCCTTGTGGATCCCTGATCCTGTGTGCACACTTGTCCGAGCGCACCGAAACTTCACACTTCCTACACTTGAAACAGAACCACCTCATTCTGTTAGTGAATGTTTCACAGCTTGACTGACTCCCCACAGACTCCACTGCTTCTGGGACACTTAGTGTAAGAGTTCTACTTCTCTGAAATATTTCCTTTAAGATTCACTGCTCTTCCGTCTGCCCCTTTAGCCCTCTGCGAAGGCAGCAGCAGCAAAGACTGAGCTGACTGCTGCACAGACATGAGCCTGACAGAGGTGGGGTCATACCACCCCTGGCCCGGGAGTCCCTCAGGCGTCAGGCTGCCGGCCGCTGCTAATGGGGTGCTCTCCTCTTTCAGCCTGCAGACAAGCAAGTTCTTCTTTCCATGTGTCCAAGCAGAGGGTGGCCTCAGGCCTCGCAGGCTGTCCCCGCTCTGTGGTCCAGCTCTGCGCCTGACTCCGGCCCGGAGGGCTCCCTCACTGGAAGGGAGCGCAGCCCCTCCATGACCGCCCCTCCTGGGCCGCGCTGGCCGCAGCAGCTTTCTAGCAAGGACCCTTGAATTAGCAGTGAACTGAGACCTGAGGCCACGCAGCAGCACAGTGGCCAGAAGACGCAGTGAGGCCCGCGGTCCGCGAGTGCAGACCCGGCCACCCAGGCCACTTTTGCCTCTGGCCCAGCCCCCTGAGGGTTAGCTCAGCTTTCTCCAGCTTCTGCCTCCACACTAAGACTCCCTGTGGTTCTTTAACTGTGTCGTTCGCATGAGCTTCACTTTAGCTCTGGGAGTGCGCCTGGGAGTTACACGCAGAGAGCAGAGCAGCACCGAGGGCAGGATTAGAGGCCGGCCTGGCCTCTTCAGCAAAGTCCAGGTGTGGACGGAGAGGAGCAGGTTATTTCCAGCTGTAGAATCCACGCACTAGGGCAGACAGCAGGAACCAGGCCATGACGCCGCAAAAGCTGCTAATATTTCGGACACATTCAGTGCACAGAGAGCAGAGATGAGAAGTGTATTGCACTCCGCAGCCATTAAAACAAACTGTCCAGTCTGAAACTTGGCTTCAACTTGGCTTCTACCCCACCCACCTGCCAAGACATCAAGAAGTTAATCTAGAAAAGGGACAGGTGAGTCGTGGCCTAACGAGGTAAAACAGGCAAGATGCAGAACAAAGGCGTAGTGCAAGGTCTGTGCCGGTCTGAACTGGGACCTTCGCACCCAGCAGAGCTTCCGGATTCCGGCCAGAGAGTCCCCTGGGTCCAGGGTCCGCAGCTCAGGCAAGAGGGGCAGATGCCCTTTGCTACTGGATGCCAGAGCCCAGAGCAAGAGGTCCAATCTTACAGCTCCCACAAGGGCCCTCCCCTTAAAGGGCCACCACGTCTCATCACTGTCACACGTGTGTCACGGTCACCACGCTCAACATTTACTCCAACTGTAGCAGCAGTTCCCTGTCGGAGACACTCCCCAGCCTTGTTTTGTTTTGTCTGAGACAGTCTCACTATATACAATAGTTCAGACTGGCCCTGAAATCCTTCTGTAGCCCTGGCTGGCCTTGAACTCACAGAGATCCTCCTGCCTCCGGCTCCCAAGTGCTACAGTTTTAGGCTGCACCACACCCTGGCCCAGCCCCCTTCTGGGCTCCCAGGACGGAGTCCACAGGCGCTGAGGGGCTGAGAGCCAGAGAGTCTCTTTTTCTCCTTCATTCCACTGCCCGGCAAGGTGGGCTGTCATCTCACTGCTGCGATTCAGTCACACGTTCTCTGCGTCACACTTGTTCCACAGCGGGGTCGTGCCTGTCGTGTTTTGCTTCTGTGGGTGTCACCCCTGTGCACCCAAGGACTGGAGGTGCCCAGCTTAGTGTGGGGTCACCACCGCCCTGAGGCCGCAGGCCTCCGTGGGAACCAGTGAGCACCACGCAGCCTGGGCCCAGGGGACAGACCTGCCCGGGAACGCGCACGGCGTGCGGGACGGTGCCTGGACTCTCACGGGGAGCTGTGGGTCGGTGGGTCTCAGATGGGGCTCCTCTGTGGAGCCCCAGAGATGGAACTGCACAACCCCCCCCCCCAAGGGAGGGGCCGCAGAGCCCTGGGCAGCTGAGACCAGATTCCCTGGCAGAACTGGGCCCTCGTGTGTGTGACATTTGAGTGTCACTTTCACCACGGCAGCCCAGCGAATTACATGTTCATAAATGTAAGCAGCAAAGTCAGTGTTTCTTCTTCAGGATTAAATATGGAACCCAAGGCCTTCACACTGGGCTACATCCTCAGACTTTTAATTTTTTATTCTGAGACAGCTCTTACTATGATGTTAAGTCACCTAGGCTGGGCTCACACTGGCGATCATCCTGTCTCAGCATTGAAGGGACAGTTCCGGGTTGAGAGCCCCGCCTCCTAGGTCTGAATTGATGTGCTTCTCGGGCTGCACCATATGGTGGTTGGGCAGTCATCACCACACCTGGTTGCTGCGGTAACTGTGATCGGGATGGTGGATGGGAAGCCCCCTCCCCCTCCAAGCCATGGAGATGATTTGGGGCAACCTCCTCCACCGAAGGACCCGCACAAGCTGCTGCCATCTCTGAAGTGCTGCCTGGATGGCCTGCTGCTCAAGACCCTCCAGCCCCAGGTCCCTCAGGCTCCAGAACCGCACATGAGGCCAGCACCCTGGCCTTGCACAGAAGGGCCTGGGTAACCTCCCCTGCCAGATATCAGTAGGGCCACCCACTCCGCCACCCACGGGACACCCTGTGCAGTACTGCCCTCCTTCCGGGGCCTTCCAAGGTTCCCTAGTACTGAACTCCGGCTTTAAAAGCTGACTATAAGAGCTGACAGGACAGCTGAGGCTCCCAGGACCCCCCCCAGGACAGCCTCTGAGTGTTCTCCTATCCCCAGGAAGGAGGGTGGCCCACGCATCACTGGAAATCTGTACTTGGGTCCACAGGGGTGGAGAACATTATGATGGAGGTGTGCACGTGTGTATGTGTATGTAGAGTTGTGTGTACCTAGAAAGCCCAGTTACTCTGTCCTCAGCCTGTGAGGATGTCCTTGGAACAGTGCCAGGGGTCCAGCCTCTGCCCCTGCACTACTGAGGGGGTCCCTCACGGATGTCTGAAGACTGACCTTTTCCTGCAGTCCTCCACAGCCCTTTCTGTGGCCTCTCCATCTCCAGCCTCTGCACCCCGACAGCCTTTGTTTTTTTGAGACAGGGTCTCGCTTTGTGATTCAGGCTGGCCCTGAGCTCAGCCTCAAACTCACATCACAACAATCCTCCTGCCTCTGCCTCCTGAGTGCTGGGATTACAGGCGTGAGCCACCATGCGTGGCACTGTGGTATGTGGTGCTGGTTGCTGTTGGGAATGAATCTCCACACCCAGTATGATATGTGGTTAACCAGGGATTGAATCTGGGTCCTTATGCTTGCAAGACAGGCGCTGGAATCACTGAGCTAAATCCCCGGCCCATCGACAGCCTTTTCTAGAAATTTATGTACATTGTCAATTTACAACATTAGCCCTGCCTCCACCTGGGATAGGGACTCCTGTCCTATGATGGCACAGGGCAGAACCCTTGCCTAAGAAGCCAGGATCTGCCCTGGCAGCATAGCCCTACCCCACCCTCCCCTCCCTCAAGTTAGTTTTACAATTAAAACAGTTTCCTGTTTTAAAAAGAGCCAAGAAAGTGCTCAAATAGCTTGGGACGTGCTGTGTTGCCCAGCAGGGTGGCAGGACACCTGCCTGTCCTGTAAGAGGGTCACCAGAGCAGGCGAGACCCCAGTGAGTGACAGTACTTTACAGCTGACCAGAGCCAGCAAGTGTAAGAAGCTATTAGACTGAAAGTATCCATTAGCCCATAAGAATTACATGGACGGACACCAGCACTCGCAAACCGTTATGAATAGAATCTTGAGAAATGGTTACACTTGTGGAATATTAAAAGCTGAAATGGCCCCGTGATTGGCTGTCACTCTGGACATTAATTTCCTCTGTGCAGACTGCTACAGCGGGTCTATTCAAAACCAGCCTGTGTTCCAAAGCGCAGTCGCTCTGGGAAGAAATGCAGGGAGCTGACGCTCGGTCGCTGGCGCGCTCTGTCTCTGTGTGTCGCTCCCATTTTGTCTTCTTCCAAAACCTTCATCGGATTGTCAGTGCAATGATAGTGTTGGAGGAGAATAGAAATGCTCAGACACGGAAGCAAAAACATTACGGATCAGTTACATCCTGCCTGTGCTGCACAACACGAAGCCTTGCGTGACTAAGTAACCCGAGGGACGCAGGAAGCAAGGGTCTCGCCTGTGTCTGGCTGCCACTGGCCATCGAGCACGCGGATGACAGGCACCATTATGAAGGCAATTAGTTTTCCTCCAGGAGCCCTGGGGTGGCCAACCCTGTCACATCCGTCCTCAGCCTTGGGTGAGGGTGGAGAGGGACACAGCCTGGCGTCTCTTGGTTCTCAGAGTGATCATTCCAGTCACTTTTATTCAACACTGGCTGCAGCCCACGAGGATGGAGAGATTGTGCTGGGGGTCAGGTGTGCCTAATTTTTCACTAATTATGACATCCTCGCATTGTTTTAGGGTGAAGAAAACATTTGCTTGCCAGGTTTGATGAAGATGGTGTCTGGGGCTGCAGGGTGGCAGGAGGCCCTAGGGAAGTCAGTGGTGTGGACTCTGGCTGTCCTGGTGTCACTCACCACGCCCACCCGGATGAGACGCTGGGGCCAGCAGGGAGGGTATGACAGATACACGGCTGGAGTGGAGAAGCCAGCTCAGCCTGGGGATGCCAGAAATAACAGAAAATGATGGGAAAGACTTGATTCTGCTGGGGGAAGATGAAAACAGAAGCATCTGAGCACCGTGCAGACAGGACTGGGCTGTGCTGTCTCCTCCGAGCGGCGAATTAAGACCTGACCTGGCGTGGACTCCTGTCCCTCTGCCAGACGAGCGTGACCGTGTGCTCAGGGCCAGGTTGGAGCTCATTGCTAGGGAGTGCAAGGATGGGGGAGGGGTTTCCACAGAAGGGGGTGGTGGCTGTCACTCACCCTGGGAGGGCCTGTAGGAAGCCAGGCTGGGGAAGCCAACGGGACTGGTCTTGAAGGGGAAAGTGCTCATCGCTCCATAGCTGGGGCCCAGGAGGGGGTGGTGTCGTGTGTGGATGGTCAGGGCATCGTGCGGCACAGCCGGGCCAGGAAAGGAAGGGGAGTAGCCGGAGAAGCCCCTCTCGTGTCTTCTCCTCTGACGTTCACAAACACCAGTGACAGAACACGGCTGGTTCAGTCCTCAGGGACAAGAGGGGCTGGGAAGCACCAGTTCTGCCCTCATCACCAGTGTCCCTTGGTGGCCCTGGAATGTGTCACCTGCCCAGTACAGTGGTCTAGCGTGAGCCTACATTTGCACACTGTTAAGGGGAAACCAGAACGCTAATGCTGGATGCCTGCCCAAAAGCTTCCCACGCTCCCAAGGATGGGAAGGGACTGGTGGGTCGGGCTGGGGACATTAGAGTTATAGACAGGGCTCAGAGGGCACAGAGCAATCCAGCTGGGCCGGAGACCATGGCACGGGGGCATCGAGGAACTTCTCCTGCACAGGATGCAAAGGCCGGGTGCAGTGATACATCTGTGTGTCAGCAGTGGATGCAGGTCCTGAAGACAGCAATGCTCGTCCACGAATGCCTCTTGACCCAGAGGTTGCCCACGAGCAAGGTCAACATTAGGAGGGAAGGAGAACACCCTGCACTGCTGACATGGCCAGCGAGGAGAGCCCCACGGCTCGTCCTCACTTGTAGCGATGAGTTTTTTGCCTTCTTCAGGAGCCACACACAAGTGCAACCTTCTCGTGCACACCTGCCTTTGTAGCTGTGCAATCACATCTCTCGTGGCCACTGTGTCCAGGGGATGATATGGAGATAAGTTGAGGTGGAGGCAGCCTTTCCTCTTTCCCCGACCCTCAGACTAGCACGTGTGTTCCAGAGTTCCTGGGAGACAGAGCCAGCAGATACTGGGGACGTGGCGGGGACCATGCGGGGCAACCTCCACGCTGTGGTCCTTTCCGGTAGAACACCCTGTGGCATTTCCAGGGTCCCACAATGAAGCGGCCTCCACAGTGGCTGTAGCTGTGGTCTGTTGAATATCCAGGAAACATCACGTGCTCTGACTATGTAGCAGCTTTGCATTCTCTTGCCATTTTCGAGTGTGAGCATGACATCTCACTTTTCTCGACCTCAATCTCCGTGTCAAGGCCCTTCCTGCCCAACAGCAGAAAACACCAACTTAGGCAATTACAATTTTTCTCCATCATTTCAGGCATAAAATTTCCTCATAGACTGCCTTGTTCCCCCACGCCAGCATGTGCCACAGGTGCCCTCCCTGCTGGCACGACCCCAGCATTTCTCAGAGGGGCCAGGCCTTGCCTGTAGCTTGCTGGACACCAGCTCCAGGCTGGGAAGTGCCCGGGATCTGCAGCTCACACGGCCTCAGGTGGGTCTCTGCAGCCTCAAGGCGGCTCCGCCGTGCAGCGCAGCCTCAGCCTCGCACTGCTCGCCTTCAGGACCGGAGCGGTCTTTACTGTGGGCTCGTGCTGTGCTGTGAGACCTCCATCAGCTCCGTGGTCTGCAGGAGCCAGAAACACCTCAGCCTCTCCTCCAGAGTTGAAACCGAAAGTGTCTTCAGACATGGCAAACATCCTTGGGGTGCCTGGCACCTCCCCCATCTCCAGGGCACCCGCTGGCTCTGCTCTGTTCCAGCAGGAACCAGACACTGTGCCATCCTGCTGCCTGTGGCCGTGGAGGCTGGGCCGACTGAGACCGGCCCCCCTGGCTGCAGGGACTCGGTGGGCCCTGGTTGCCATCCAGAGCACTGCACCCCTCTGCCCTCCAACCTGGGTGTCATTCTAGCTGTTCTCTCAGTGCCTGGGCACTAGTTCAGGACCAGCTGACCCCAGGGGCTGGGTGGTCACTTTTTAGGGTGAGTTGGTTCAGTCTTCCAAGAGCCTGACTCCCTTCTCCCTGACTCAGGGACCACTGGGGACCTGTTGGGACCCAGGCCAGCGTCACTGCAGAGGACACAGAGGTCAGATTCAGCCCCTCAACCTGACACTGGGGGCCTTTACTCCACACCCAGGGCCACCAAAGCCATTTCAGCCACAGCATGGCCTTGGCATTTGTGATGTGACTTCCAGCTGTGTCCTGCCGTGGCATCTGCATGCCAGTCAGGTGTCTCCTGTGGTGGCAGTGGGACCTTGCTGCCAGCTCCTCTGAGAACTTGACATTGTCCACGCCTGGGTTTCTGGCTCCCCAGCACTTCCTGCCCACTCAGTGTCAACACAGTCAGAGTTTGTGACTTCCAGCCAGTGCAGGGACAGGACACTCCAGGAGTAGGAAGGCAGGGCTGTGGCATGGCTCTCTAAGACCTGGGGAAGAAGATCTGTACATGCTCATGTTTTCCTGAACTACTCCTGGGTCAGCATCACTTGTGCTGTTTTCTCACGGGAGGCCAAGAATTCAACGTATTGTTTTCCTCTGGTTCAGCTTTCGTTGGAGGTCAAGACACTTTGATGGCTGTAGAGCATTTAAGCTGGACAAGGTAAAAGGGTGAGTGTGTGAGAGAGGGAGGGAGGGAGAGTTTGGAGTCACATGTCAAAAGTTTTTTAGTAGACCGTTTAGTATTCAGTTCTCACTCAGACCCCTCAGGAAATGCCATGCCCTGACTTATGGAAGTGCGTAAGAGAGAAAGGAAGGTTCAGAAGCTCTAACGCATGCATGCCCACCAAGGTGGTAGGTGGTATCTTGGGCCCGAGCTTTGACTTGTGGCTCTGGAGCCTGCATACTTCTCACCATGCAGCTTTCCAGTGGTTCCTCCGGAAACTCTGTTAGGGCAGCACAAGACACATCCTCTGCATCTCCCATGACCCTGGCACCGCCCGGCTGTACCTCTAACTTCTGTGGCAGTGCTCATCGCTATACCAGCTGCGTGGCCCCTACACGGCTTCCAGGGGAGCTCCAGCTGCAGGGGGAGAGCAGCGAGGATCAGCTCTATGAGGAGGACAGCCCTGGACACCTAGGGCCATGGCCAGGCCTGGAGATGTGTCTTGAAAGGTCCAGACGTCAGTGACCAGGTCTGAGAAGTGAGAGTGTCTGGTGCCATTGTGTAGGCTGCAAAGTGTCCCATCTCTGAGTGTCAGCAATTGGTGGAACCAAAAGATAGCACAAAAACTAGCAGCCATTTAGGGTTTAATCTACCCATTTGGCAATATTTTCTCCTGCAAGAGCAAAAAGACCATCTCAGATGTTTGTTGGAGGCGCTGACATGGAGAGAAACTGTCCCCAGGAAAGCTCTGGGGTACCCTGAGATTCCGCCCATCTGGAGCCCGAGCCCCACATTTGCAGATGCCTGTGGTTTACCTAATTACATTTTCACAGACCGCAGGAAGCCACTGCGTGCTTCAGCGGCACCACACGAGCGGCCTAATGAGCTTTCTGAACCCAGTGCTATGAGATTGTTGTGGATGATTGTCACCAAGCCGCTGCCTCGTGACTGGGGAGGCTGGAAATTTGGGGTACCTGCGTTTTACTAATAATTCTTTGTAATTATAAAATTACTACACTACTTCAATTACACGCAACACGTATTTCCACCGTGTTTGTTTCAAAAGCGCTCAGGTTCCCTGGGTGTTCTGGTCATTGTCATTCCTCAGAGCACCCTCAAGGGGATGAAATGTGGCATGCACTGTTACCTCATCCTTCAGCTGAGAAGGATTTCAGGCCTTTTCCTAATAAAAACAAAGACCTGGAAATGAATTGATCAGTACTGATTTCTCCTCTTGTAGCTGCAGTAACCACTGCGAGCTTGTCTATTTATCCTGCTCACAGAGTACTTTATTCTAATCCTGGCCTCTGCATCGATCTGTGTCAGGTGTGTTGAATGTAAGTACTCTCCTACTTGGTTACTGAGGGGCTGATGGTCCCACTGGTCTCAGGAGGGGGATGGTTTTTGCCCGTCCTGGAAGGTTATTTCTCCTCGTGCTCCTGCTTATTATGAAGTTTCTGCCCCCCTGAGGCACAGCCGCAGCACATACCCCGCTCCCATCTCCTGACGCCCCATCACTGAATGAACCACCTGGGCTCCTGAGAGCAGGTGGGCCGTGCCTCGCTGGGTGTTCAGAGCGCTCACCTGGAGAGGGTGGAGCACAAAAGGCACTTCCTGCCATGCAGGGCTGCTGTGGTCTTCGGGGGCACGACATCCGACTGTCCCTGGCCTTCCATGGAGATCTTGGGTCTCTAAGAACCTCCGCCCTAAAAGAGAGCAGGGTGCACATGCTGGGGTAAAATGAAATTACTCATCACATACATGCACCGCACAGAACTTGGAATGTGCCGGAAACACACACTCATGCATGCACACAAATGGATAGCATCACCCAGAGATAATCCGAGGTCTTCACATCGGTGTATATGTTTATGTATAACTGACTAAAAAAGAATATTTTATAATAGTGTCTCATTCACTGATTTTAAAAATTAAGAATATTAGTTTCTTATGAAACACTGTACCGAAGACTACTAAGTATTACAGTGCATGATTTTGATCATTCCATAATTAAACCTAATTTTGCTTCTTCAGGATACTTTTTCACCATGAGTTGCATATGTTATATAAAGATTTGCAGGGATATTTGCACATCTCTAGCTATGTCCTCAACAGGAATTTCCAGAATTGGAATTGTGTTTTAAAGTGAGGCCTCTCTTCTTGACCTGGTTCTATAATTCTGCTTCCCACAGTGTGGTAGTCCATTTTTGTTGCTATAATTAAATACCACAGACTAGGCAATCTGCAAAGAATAAAGGTCTATTCAGCTCAGGGCTCCCGAGGCAGGAAGATCTGGTGGAGAGGTCACATCCGGTGAGGGCCTTCTTGCTGGTGGGAACCCCACGGAGAGGGAGGAGGTTACATAAAGGACAGAACAAAACTGGCTTTGATAACAGGCCTACTCTTAAGACAGAGCACTTTCCCATCACCCTGTGAAGCCACAAGTCCAGGGGAGAGTGAATCCCCACATGAGGACAGGTCCCACCCAGTCTCCATTCTCAAGACCTCCCCACAGGGACACAAGGTCAAGATGAGTTCTGGGGGGACATTGAAAGTGTAGCACAGAGACTTTTGTACTTCCAGATGTGTCAGTTCTCAGGCACAGGCCTGAGCAGAGTCTGTGGAACGTCTTCAGGAATGCAGACCCCTGGTGGTTCCTGAGTTCCAGCTCGGAGGTTGACAGAGATGAGTTTCCCTATGGCCACTGCTCAGGAATGTCACCCCGCTCCACATGCAATAACCCTGCCATGTTTAAAGTGTTCAGTGGATCCTTGTCTTACAAACCAAATTTAGTCCTGAGGGCCGGTTGCAACTCAAGATGCTCAACTGAAGACTCAGGCTCCTCTACAGCCTTCCAAGTCCCTTTCTTGTATATACAGGCAAATCTCAGTGTCCTTAGAGAGACATTGGCCTGGGATTGTTCAATGGACTGCATACAGGAAAAGATATTGTCTGTGTTCCTTCGAGAACTCTTTAAGGGTTACATCTGTATCTGAGACCATCTAGAAGCACAAGGGGCCGGCATGCAGGTCACAGTTGTAGCTCAAGACTTTGGTCTAAGTTAAAACTAAAATTCTGGTCACAACCCAAGTTGTTCGTATGTCAGGCCAATCATAACCTGAGGGTTCAGTGTACCTGGGGTTATCTTAGCGACAGCCGTGCTCAGATTACAGACCCAGAAGTGACTGTCATGGAGGAGGAAGCTAATGTGCACAGGTCCCTAAATCAGGAGGTGCAGAATGCAAGGCAGGGCCATGTGGGGGAGGACTGGGCTGGCCAAGGGGGAGAGGAGAAAGAAGGAGAACATTATGAGGCAAGAAATGGCAAGTCAGGATAGATAAGCAGAGTTGGTTTAGGGTTTGAAATTTAAATAATTCTGGGGCCTCAAGTCTCCCTAGAGGTCCAGCACCGTGTGCTTGGTGAACTTGGGGCAGGAAGGTCTGGCTTTGGTGCAGGAGACTTTGATAAAGGAGTAGTTTGGGGCTGTGGGCTCTGGACTGGTAGGCTGGTTTATCAAAGCAGGAATCACGGGCAGGGTGAGTGCTGCCTTAGGAATGAGAAGCTCTGGTATTATAGGCAGCTGAGACAGAAATCATAGCAGTCAGACAGGGACAGGCTCTTGAGAGAGTCGGCATTAAGACGAAACCTCACCACAGCCACAAATGGAATGCATCTGTTGAAGGCCAGATCAAGGCATAAAGAGGCAACGAGCAGGTCTATGCGCCTCTCTGAGGGATCAGCAATAACTTGAGACGGCACTGTGACTGGAATCACCTGGCTCATTAAACTCTAGCTAGACATCAGTCACTCAGAGAGGTGACCAGGGGGTCTGGACCTTCCTTTCCCTAAAGTGTCCTTTCTGTGTACCTTCTACATGGCTTATTTTCCATACTTGTAATCCTATAGGTTTATTGTAGTGAGACCCAAAGTGGGCCCACACTGGGACTTTGCTGTATAAATCCCTTCCAATAGAGGGCCTTGGTAGAAATCTACTTTCAGGACCCTTGCTGATTCTCAGGAGCTATTTCTCAGTTGATCTCTCCTGGTCTTAACCGTGGTTGTGCCTTGGAATTGGAATTCATTCTTTGATTTTGCGGAAGACAAATGTGGTCTGTCTGACGTCTAGTAGGGTGGGAGTTGTAATTCTCCTATATTACTGGGAGGACACTCCATCCAGTCCCAAGGCCCCAAACAGCAGTGTATGGAGAGTAAAGGAAGTGAGAAAATACACCTCCACTAGGAACTCCTAGGCCACTGGCCATTACTCCTATTGATGACACCCTCCTTTGGAAACAGCTATTCAAAAGCTTTGAGTTAGAATTGTGCCAATGTCTCCGCCAATAACAGCTTCTTATTCCCAGAATCCCTGGCAGCGGCACTAGGCTCAGGTTCCAGCAATGTCCCACTGATGTCTCCTGACGCCCATCGAGTCCCTGTGCCTCTCACCAGCTCAAACAGCAGCAGCCATGACTGCCGGATCTGCGCCTCAGTCCACCCTCCCCTTGCTAGGCAGAAAGCATGAACCTCCCGAATCAATACCGGTTTGCTTCCTGACCCTCTTTCTGTGGGCTGGGCCGACACGACAGTCCTGGCAAGACAATGTGCATGAACTAGCTGTGGAGGTCAGAATGTCCCTGCCTCCACCGTGCTTCATTACTGTGCAATCAAAAATTACTTCCAATTATGGAAGACGTGTTTTGAAAAAGAAGGGAAAAAACAAATTTTTATCACAATCTTTGTTATTTCTCTTTTGTAGGAAAAACTCTAAAATTGGACCAAAAATAAATAGGACTGTGAGCTTTTGACAGTTCTCCTTGTGCCTGCATTACTAAATATTATTATTTCTATTCATAGTTTACATCGCTTCTGATAGAACTGTCATTACAGGAAACAAAAACACAACAAAAAAAACCCCTTTGAAATCCTCTTGAGTGAATTCTCTAAATAGGTAGGCATTTGCTATCTCATCTCAATTCTTTTCTAAAAGGTCAGCTAATTTTACCTTTTAAAATCATTGATATTTAAATTCACTGTTTCTTTAATGTTTAGTTACTTGGCAAGAATTGTCAGCTCTTTTCTTCTGCACATCAATAATGATTCTCTTTTCTGCTAGCCAAAGACTGTGCGGCGTGGGAGCTCTCCCGAGGAGAGGGGCGCCGCTGGCCAGCAGGTGATCCTCAGGGTGAGTTTCTCTTGCATCCCCTCCCCTCCTGTCTGGGCCCAGCATGAGCCAGCCATGAGAGACCCAAGTCCTCAGCCTCTAGCTTCTCTCTTTCCTAATCGGGACAGCCCTGGGCACAGGAAGAGCATCCAACCAGGCTCTAGATCCACCACCTCTGAGTAGATGGACTCAGAGTCTGGCCCCCTGGACAGGAGATAGGTGAATGACCACACCAGCCCCTGCCACCTGGCCATCTCCACAGAGCCCTTTGTGTGGATCTCTGCTGGCTCGCTGAAGTACCAACAAATCCTGGCACCCAGAGTTAGGCTCAGTTTTCCTACAGATCTACGGCTATTCTGTTTGGGCCTGTAGGCCAGCACTTGGCAGAAGCCATCTCCTACCCACCCTCTGCATACAAATCAGGGCATTCTGAGAGCCTCAGAGACCCACTTGAAGTGGGCTCCAGTGGTGGGTTGGATGAGGCAGAGTACGTGTCCGAGATCGGCCTCTCATGTCCCTTGGTACACTGGTGGCAAAACCTGCAGCAGCACTGCCACAAGGCTTTCTTCATTCCCTGCCCCTCCAAGGCCCCTGTACGAGGGGCCGCCAGGCCGTAGCTGTCTCCCCTTGAACGGCCCCACAAATGTAGATTCTTGTCTGTTTCAGCTGCATGCACTCTCTAAAAACTTTCCTCAAATGTTAAATGCCAAACTCTTGCCAGCATGATGCTGTTTCATTTTGCTTCAGCCCAGATTCAAAATACTAAAGCAGCTACAAGGCCATTCACACTGTCTTTTAGAAATGAGAGCAATAAATAGAAGTTTTTAAACACTTGGCAGGAAGGAAAGATCTTTGCAAAGTCAGCTTAGAGTTGTGCTTTGAAAGAGTTAAAAGCTAATGCAAACTGGGTTCTAGTTGGCGGAAAATGTTACTGAACGTCCCAGACGTGTCACTCTTTGGAGTCTCAGAAAAGGCCCAGAGAGGGCTGCTAGCAGCACTCCGTGTCTGCTGAATGAGAGCAGGATCCCACCTGTCGGACAAGCCCACCCCCTTTAACACTGATGTTAGGCCCGCGGCCTCAACCCCCCCTTTCAGCTGCTGGACCATGGTGCAAAATGTTCCACCTGGGTCTAGGGAGCAAACTGCTCATCAGTCTTCCTCGTGGTCCTATGGGCCTGGCCGCCAGATCTGCACAGGCCGCCCCTGTGTCTCGCGGGGAGCATCTACCTGCACGGGTACACTTGGGGCCGTACCCGGCAGGAAGGCGGACCACCATCCCTGGGCAGCAGGGCACCCTATCCTATTTCCTTTGCCATCCCTCAGGCAGAAACTGGGCTGCAGGAGGAAGCTGTCTTCCCTGGAGTTGTTTGTTCCCTCATCCTTGCAACGCAGAAGACTTGTGTTGTCTGAGGTCCCAGGAACCAACCCAAGGAGGAGCCGTGCTGGCTGGCTGGGGGACCGGGCAGGAGGGGGCTCGGCAAGGTCTGTGCTGGCCCGGCTGTGCAGGCCACCGCTGCCCCCAGCTGATCCCTAACCCTTTCCCACCTGAAGTGCGACCCTTTTCTATTCTCCTTGGACTCTGGTATGTGCTACGTACCAGGCGGGCTGCAGCCACCCGTCCAGCAGTACAGTGAGGGCTCGAGGTACGGACAAAGGCTTTGGACACAAAAACATCCTAAAACTGTGTCGCTGGGATGATTTATATCACAGAAGCTGTGCCAAAGTTTCCTTTTCTTCTCTGTATGATTCTAACAATAAATATGTTGGATAACAGTGGCTTTTTTGGGTCTTGTTTCAAATTTTTTAAACTTGACAAATGATGACTGTAGAAGTAGATGAAATGGGAGTGCGTGGTTGCCCACAGAAAGGCAGGGGCCCCAGAAACGTGACTGAACGAAGTACAGCTCCTCGGCCATCGGGGATGAAGGTCACGGTCTGCGGTGTCCGCACCCTCCACGCGCACTCTCCCCGGCGGGAGTGATCCCAGCCCCTGAGTTAGGCTGCCGAGAGCGTGAGGCGGCTGCACTGGCCAAGCCCGGGACTCCGGCCGGTAGCAGCATTAGCCACAGCCAGCAGGTGTCTCGTTACCCACAGGCCAGCAGGGCAGGGCGGCGCATTCCTCTGTGGACTTTTAACTACCACTCCTCCTCTTCTTTTCATGTTTCCAGCTTCAGTCTAAATTTGGGACAGTGAAGTCAGAAGAAGGAAAGAGAGGAAATGCGGCTTAGAGTCAGACTGTATTTTGACAAGTCAATTCTCCAGCCACACGGCTGCCTGTCTGGCTCTCAGAGCGACTCCCCGGGACGATCCTTGCTAAAGGCAGAATAAAGCGTCATCTCACGCAGCAGAAAAAAACGCTTGTCGTTCAGGTGCTTTGTGAGTGAACAAAGCAGTGAGGCCCAGCGCAGGGGATCCGGGAGGGTTAGGAAGTCAGGGCCTGGCCACACAGAGGAGGATGCGACTGAACAGAGCCGCTCTGCTGGATTTTCCAGTTTGGACGGCATCTAAACTGCAGGCAGAAATCAGTGCAGCCTGTGAGGGCTAGGTAAGCAGGGGCTTTTCCTGGCTGTCATGGCGACTGGAGTCACGGCACATGCTGCTGCCAGTCCACGGAAGCAACTGGGCACTGGGTTTGGGGGCAACGCTGCGTAGTGGGCGACACACACACCTGGGTGCCGGGGACTCACGGAGTCCCGGCGGCCAACATGACCGTCTTCCAAAGTTCCGTCTGGAGGCAGCCTGGCCAGAAGAGGAAACGGAGGCACAGAGAGACCACCAGATTTGCCACAAACTCCTCAGGCAGCAGGTGACAGGGCCGAGACCGGAGCCCAGCCTGTCTGGCCCAGAGCCCAGTGCCACTGCCCTGGTCCCGAGGGCGTGTGCCCATTCCCGTGCTCCTCTTGGGCATTCACACGGCCGCTCTCTCCTGATGGAAACCCACAGAGCTCAAGTCTGGGCTTTTCTTTTCAGTGAGCAGGGTTTGGGGGCTCTGCACTGGGCTGTTTTTACATCAGGCACTTTGTACACTCAAGAAGGCAAGGGGCAAGTGGGGCACACCTCTTCTCAGCCACGCTTCTGCCCGAGGGCTGCAGGCATGTCTACCTGTGTGGAGTCTCCTATGCCACTTGGAGTCACGTGACTCCTCTGCATTTGGCCTGTGCTAACGTACCCGTGTGAAATGCCGTTCCTCACCTCACTCCTAGTCGTGCCGCAGAACCCTCCCCGCTAGTGTTCTTGCCATATATTGTCCTTGTCTTTTTTTTTTTTAGGTTTTTTGAGGCAGAATCTCACTTTGTGGTTCAGGCTGGCCCTGAGCTCAGCCTCAAACTCACATCACAGCAATCCTCCTGCCTCTGCCTCCCGAGTGCTGGGATTACAGGCGTGAGCCATCACGCCCGGCATTGTGGTATGTGGTACTGATTGCTGCTGGGCGTGAGTCTCCACACCCAGTATGGTATGTGGTGACCGGGGATCGAACCAGGGTCCTTGCGCTTGCGAGACAGGTGCCGGAACCACTGAGCTAAATCCCCGGCCCCTATTGTCCTTGTCTTTGACTGAGCTGAGGACTTTGCCCTGGTGTTAGCACCAGCAGATGATCCTGAAATTGTACATCTTTTTGTCATGTGTGTGTCCATCTCCTCTCAGCTCCTAGCCTGATAGAGACTAGAGCAAGATACTTGTTCCAGAATCTGCTCCAAAGGCACATGGCCTTGTTTCCCAGTCTGAGAACTGTTTTCTCTTTGAGACAGTGAGGATGTGTTTGAAGTTCAGCCACTTTGCCAGTTTACACCTTGCTAGAAGCAAGAATTGAGGGGAAGAAGTCAGTTTCCAAGAAAGCAAGGCTGAGGGCGTCAGGAGCCGCATTAGGGGTGCGCCCAGGCGGACATCACAGGGAAGGCCGGCCACGGAGCGAACACGGGCCGGGAGTGGCCCACCTCCCGCAGAGCCACGGGGTCTGTGTTCCGGCCACTGGGTTACCATCCCTGTCTGTCTGTGGCAGCGCTCTTCCCTGCACGAGTCCTTACAGGGTGGCATTACACAGCGCTGACCAGAAGCCAGCAGTCCTGCTCTGTTGTTGAGGCAGTGAAGTTAATGCTTAAAGTCAGTGCCTGACTGCAGAAAGGCACGGGGCATCCGAAAACGCAAAGCTTCTCAGTTTGGACCAGCACGGGAGCCGTAGCTCCATAGTAACCAAGTTCCCTCCATCCTTGGGCGCTTTCCATCTGACCTCTGACTGCTGACCGCGGGGCCAGAAGGCTTTCGGAGCCTCATCGTGATGTGAACTTAGAAACAGCGCCTCATCCGGTGGGGTAGGGGTCACTATACCGGAGTATTCGGAGCTTGTCCATTCCCAGGTTAGAAACCAGTTGGGCCGCTCGGGATGAGGAGCACTTGCGTGTCTGGATGACTGCTTTCACTTTATTGCGCTCATTCTGTTTCTCTTGTTTTCTAACTCGCTGCCCCCAGACTGTCTTTGTAGTATTTGAAAATATTCTCGCTCACCCTCGTGTTGCTTTCCCTGGATCAGTTTAGTGATTATGCTCCTGCATTTCTATTTTATAGGTTCTGAAAGTCTTAGCTTTTCTTTTTCCTCTTTATTTTCATTTTCGATATTTATTAGCCTGTGTTTGCTGCCATGCTGACCGCCGCCCCGTGTGGAGCTGGATCCCACGTGGAGCATCTCAGGGCTGTGTCCATGCCCAGCCCGCCCTTCCTTCTTGCTTCCTCCCGCTCTCACTCAGGTACAAAAGCTCTGTCTCTCTGTTTCCTGTTACCCGCCTTTTATTTTGCTCTTTAATTTATTTATAGTTTAGGTGTCTCACCTCAGGAAAAAATGTATCTGATTTATTTCACTTCGTTGTGGCCTCGGTGCAGCCATGTTCCTGCAAAGGACGCAGCTTCGCATACATTGCTTCCCATTCTCTGTATTATCTCCTGCAGAAGTGCCGCGTCCCCCGGCCCTCAGCGCCCTTTCAACTCTGACCCAGGCCCCTGCCGACCAGAATCAACGCCCTCAGAGTCGGATCTGCTTCTCTCCCCCTCCCTGGGCCACCACTGCGGGACAGCTGCCCTTGCCGAGAGCCCCAGGGAGCCTCCCCAGCTGTCCTCCGAGTCCGGGAACCTGGATCCCGGCGTCCGTCCACTGCGCCTGCCTCACTTAGGGCCCCCTCGGCACCCTCGCCTGTGCGCCCGGCGTGTCCACAGCAAGGTCATCTTTGGCTCTTCCTCGATGAGCGCGAGACTGATTTGCTGCTGTCCTGAGCAACTGAGAAGCTGGGCTGACCAAGGTGCCAGTGACACCTCCTCACTTTCCAGCAGGAGCCCCAGGCCCTCCGGGTGGGGTCACACACCAAAGCATTCAGAGCTGGTAACACCACCCAGGAAGCTGCTGCACTGTGCCCAGCAGGGATGTGGCCACCCTGTCGTCCTGCTACCTGCCACCTGCCCAGGTGGAGAAAGCGTGGGATGGACAGAGGCCGTGCCAGGCCCCCCTCCTTCCTACAGCCCTGGTCTGTCTCCACTGCCTGCCTGCCCTTCATGGACCCACAGCTGTTGGTGGGACAGGTCCGCAGAGCCTCGCCAGCCCCTGCGAGCTCCATCTTCAGCTCCTGTGGGCTGTCCAACATCCACAGCTATAATTTTATCTTTTTTTTTCAAAGTTGAGGGCTGTGCTTGTGTTCAGTTCATTTTCTCCCAGAAGACTCCACAGGGTCCAAGTCCATCTCTGCCCACCCGAGGTGCATCCTCATTCCCTGCACCCACACAGCAGCCTCTCAGCCGTCAGGCCGTCTCTGCCGAGTGTGGTATCTGGAACTGGCAACAGCCTCAAACCCAGGGGTACATTAGACAGCGGTGCTTCTGCAGCGGGTGACACCTTAGATTTCATAACGTATCAGCATCCTGGCCTGGGCAGAGGAGTGCTGGGCCAGGGCGGGTCCCAACCTCATCCCTGCACACACATCTGGCTCCTGCATGCACCTGGCACATCAGGAGACTCTGGGAACCTAAGCGCCTGGGGACCACATCCACAACTGTCCTTATTCCCGGGGAAGCGGGAGCGTAAGGTTAGAGGGCACGTGCTCTTCATCACAGAGGGGAAGTTGCTGTCTAGACTGTAATTACTATGCACTATAATTACTACGATTATTTAAAGGCACTGAATTTTAGTAAGGAGCAAAGGGACTCCTAGCTGCCAAAAGCTTTATTATAACACTGTCCCCAGCAAACCCCCCTGCTCAGTATGATGCCTGTTCCAGCCTTGTGTGGTTCTGGTAAGAGAGACTGTCAGAACTCAGGAGCTGCTAGCAGGGGGACCCACAGATAGCACCTCTTCAAAGAGCTCTTTGTTACTGAGTTCTCAATTTACTTATTGTAAAGTCAGTTAAATGTTGATCTGTATATGTCCTGTGATGTGGCAGCGTGGCATAATGACTCAGAGGTCGCTAGTATTCCTCCTCATCCACACAGCTGTCAACAGAGCCCACCTAATTTCCCTTTTCCATATTTCAGAACATATGATTCATACTTAGATCTATATCAGTCAGAGAACAATATCTGGAAAAGAACCATAAGATTATGGCAGCAACTTCTATAAATATTGTAGAGTTTTTAAATAATTTGCCCTTTAAAGTTTTTAATTTAGTCACCTTTAACCACATTTACCAACATAGATACCCGTCCTTATCTGTAGTTTTCTTTCCTGTTTTAGTAACTCAGTCAGTTGTGATAAAAGAAAATATTAAGTGGAAAATTCCTCAAATAATTCATAAGCCTTCCACCACACCATTCAAAGTAGTGTGATGAAATCTTGTGCCATGATGTGAATTGTCCTTTTGTCCCCTGTTGTGGTCAGGGTTTTGCAAGAGAAATAGACTTAATACAGGACACATAATTTATAGGATTATTTCATAATAGTCCAGATAGACCCAAAAAATCAAATGCAGAGTTTTGCAAGAGACTAGCCGCATACTAGCGACCCAAACAATCCAGCCCAGGGCCTGGATCCCTCAGCACTGTCCCCACAAGTCCAGCTGAAGGCCTAGAGTCCAAGGCATCATCCTCCATATGTCCAACCGGAAGGAATGTCTCATGTCGTCCATCTTAATCTGCAGCTGGAAAGCCCGGAGCCCCCACCACCACCAACAACAGATTGAGTTCCTACCAGGAGAACCAACCAGCAAGCTTCCTAGATCAGCAGCTCTGATCTTCCCCTCTGTGTCTCTCTTTATGGCATTGGCAGAACCCTCAGGTGGGCCCCCACATCCAACCACGCTGACTCAGTTCAGCTAGGCGCTCCAAGTTGACCAGTAGTTGGTCTGTCACACCCCTGTCCACACTGCACAGGTTGCCTGACCACAGCCACTTCATGCCGTCTCCTGTTAGAGACCCGTGCCAAAGTTCATGTCACCCTTATTTTACATAGAAGTGGCCCCAAAGCACAAGGGGTCCCCTAGTACTGATTCGGCTCTGCTAAAGGGAAGACAAAAGTTTTCTTGAAGTCAAATGGTGAAAGGAAAGAAAATAGGCAACATCCACCTAAGTTTATTTCAGTATAATTATATAATTATTCTGTGTAGTTACTATTTTTTTTTTTTAGGTTTTTTGAGACAAGGTCTTGCTTTGTAGTTCAGGCTGGCCCTGAGCTCAGCCTCAACTTCACATCACAGCAATCCTCCTGCCTCTGCCTCCCGAGTGCTGGGATTCCAGGCGTGAGCCACCACGCCCGGCACTGTGTTACGTGGTACTGGTTGCTGCTGGGGTGAGTCTCCACACCCAGTATTGTATGTGGTTGCCAGGGGATCAAACCCAGGCCCTTGTGCTTGCAAGACAGGCGCCGGAACCACTGAGCTGACTCCCCGGCCCTCTATGTAGTTACTATTGTTAATCATCACTGTATCTAACTTATCAGTCAGGCTGTCCCAGGTGTGTCCACGTAGGAAGAAGCATGTAGAGTTCATGCCACCTGAAGTCTCAGAACCCACAGGGCACAGGTAGACCATCTCCCTGTGGAAAGGGGCCCACAGAGACCTCTCTTCTTATTTTTCCTCCTTTCCTGCTTAGTTCCACCTCGTTGTGGCAGGATGGCCTGGGGCCTCAGAGCAGTCTCTCCCTCACCCCACCCCACCCCACCCAGGTGCTTTCCTGTCTCGGCAGCTCTTCTGAAGCACAGCTGCCCCCCCTCTTATTCCCACCTGTGGTGAGGCCATCCTTATCCATCTGGGATGAAGCAAAGTGTAAGACATTATAAACGATCTCTGCAGACTGCACTAATCATGCTCTGGCAGGCGAGGTGCTTCTGACGCTGACGTCCACCTCTCGCTGCCCTCCTGCCCCACGCCTCCCCTGTACTTAGGCGAGGGAATCCGGAAGTTGTCCTGACTTCCGATTCCCACAGCTCTGGTGTAGGCCCCGCCTCCGTCTTCAGGCCTGAGTCTCCTCTAACTCACTGTGGAGCCCAGGTCTGTCTTGTGCTCCAGCTTCCTGCGCATGCCCTGCCCCTTGTGCCCTGGCTGCCACTTCTCTCTGCCTCTTGGGACCCCTGCGATGCCACTTTGTTGTCTTCAAGCTCCCTCAGCCAGGCTCCTCTCCCACAGGCAGTCGTCACTGCTGCTTTTACTCTACTCACCCTGTATTGGTGCCACCGAAACTGGGCCTGTGACTTCAGTTCCCACCCTTAGTGTATCTGTCTGGCTTTAAACCCCAGTACACCATGTCTGTTCCAGAGGTGGGACCCTGCTGCCATGGACGTCCCTCCTGCGTGGAATGCTGTCTCCTCTCTCCCACACTCCATCCTGAAGGTCTCAGCTCAAAATGAGCTTCTACTAAGAAATCAACAGACACCCAGTGGATAGTTAGAACTGTTGTGTGGCACAGAAGATACACACCAGGGTACACTCAGGGCAAAATGTCTTCACCACTGTCCCATTGCTCTGACTTAAGGAGAAATTTATTCTGGCTCACAGCGGTCAACTCTTCAGCCTGTGGTCAGCTGATTCCCACAGAACAGCCTGGGTTACAGGGCGTAGGTTGCTGTGGAGCTTTCGATGGTACGAAGAGCCCGCTGTACACGCGTGGCACAGGTTTGCCACCACTGGCCAGGACGGAGGAGAAAGGCTCAGAGCTGGCAGGCGGGAAGCAGAGAGCTCCAGGAAGATAAACCTCCCCAGGCCACAGCCCTAGAGAATCCCTTCTTTCAACCAGACCCTACCTGTCAACAGCAGATCAGCTATAAGCCCATAATCCAGTCACCCCCAAAAGCCCAGTGCATGGGGCTCTTGGGAACACAGTTACCAATGTTATTAACTCAAAATCTTAATGTGGGTAAAAATATAAGTATGATAACATGTACAAACTTGGAAAACATAAAGCATTTTAATTCTGTAAATCATAATACATAACAAAAGTATAAAACAAGATGGAAAGGATTTTCACCAAAATCAAAATGATTCACTCTGGAAGAGGGCTAGGGGGTAAGAACGATTTTCTATTTATCTGTGAATCCATCTCTACTCCATCCTTCCTTTACTCTGGAGCTCTAGCCATGTGTTTTTCCGCTACTTCCATGCTGAATGCATCCAGTGAAGACACCCCACAACCCCTGAGCCCCTCACTTGAGCAGAACTATGTCCTCTCTCTCCCAGATCACCCCATCCTTGGCTTCTACATCTCCCACCGCCCTCCAGGACTTTCCCACCATCTTCAAGTTGACAAGGCTGGATTCCACCCTTTACCTCTGGTTTCTTCCCTTGCGCACCTGACTCTCAGCAGGGCGTGAACCTGACGTTCTGACTAGGTGTCCGGGAGGCATCTCACGTGGGCTGAGCCGAGCTCCTGGTCTCTTCCCACCCTACATGTGCTGACTCCCTGGTCTCCTCTCCAGTGGTCTTACAGCCATTTCACTCCCGAGTCAGCATTGTGGGGGTCGAACCCCACTTTTCTCTCCTTCAACCTTCCAACTCTCACCAAGTCCTGCTCCTGCCCGGACGCCTCCCCGCTCTCACCCATCTCTTGCCAGCATGAAGCTCGCCCATCCTCCCACTGCATCTCTGCCTTTCCTCCGGCCACCATTTTCTACAGTTGCTTAAGGGAACTGTCCCCTTTATGACTGTTTCTAGATTTTAAGTTTTTCTGAATAACATTTTGTAATATAAAAACAACGCCCAAACCTCAGATACCCCAAATGGGCCTAAGAAATGGACCATCACGAACACTGGCGAAGGTCCCGAGCAGTCCTCCCTGACTGGGACACTCCTTCCCCGTGGAGGTTAGCATGTATCAGAACTCGTGTTCACCATTACCGTGCATTTCTCTATATTCTTATCCTTGTGCCAAATTCCTGAACAATGAAACGTTTGCACACTTTCAGTGTTAGGTCATTATACTTAATGTGCTTTTCTATGACTTTCACTTGCCAGGACGATCAGTTTTGACGTTGATGATGCCTCTTCATTTTCATTGCTATAGTATTCCCAGTATATTAAATACTTTGTCCTTTTTCTATTGATAGTGTCTCTTTTTGGTTATTACAAACAGAACTGCCCACTATGAACATGTATGAGATGCTTCCTTGCCTGTGCAGGCACAAATCTATTTCATGACACACAGTGGAATTTTCCACAGTTCTTAAGGTTGCCAACCACTATCCAAACTATAGTTTACCAAACTGTGAAGGGCCTGGTTCTCACTCCCCTCCCCCATTCTTCGATGCTTTATCTTGAAAATCTTTTTTGTTTTTACCAGTCTGGTGGGTATGGAATAAGACCTCAAGCTGTCTGTGTCCCTCGAACCCGTCACATCGAGCCTCTTTTTCGCACTTATTGTATTCCATTTTTCTACTGTATTCTCCTTTCCGATTGGCTTTCAGGTGGAAAACAACACATATATTCTAGATACTAATCATTAGTTGGTTTTTATGGTGTTTTGTCCCTCTGCTTTTTAAATTTTGGCTTTTCATAATAGGATTTTTTATTTTCATGCAGTGAGATTCATAAATCTTCACCTTGTGCTCAGCTTTTTATGTCTTATTTAATAAATGCTGTGCAACGTAAATCAGACAACATCTGTGTCTCGCTCAGCCTCCTCCAATGACTGGCTTCCTCCCAGGAGCAAAATCTGCTTTCCTTGCTCAGCCTCTTCCCCAGCTCATGGCAGCTCGAGGGGTCTCCATGCTGTCCTGGGGGGGGGGTTTCACCTGACAAGGCACAAGGCCAGGTCAGATCACTTTGGTTTCAGTTCATAGGTTCCTCAATGGGCTATAGCCAGGTGTTTCTTTACAGCTGTTGGTTGCGCCGAAGATTGACTGCAAGTCCTTCACCGTTGCATCCCCACATGCCCACTTTTTTCCTCTTTGAGACAGGATCTCAGTAAATTATTAAATTGCCCAGGTTGGGCTCCAACTTGAAATCTACCTGCCCTGGCCTCCCAGAGTGCCAGAGTGATGGGCACAAGCGAGCTCCACTACACCCAGCCTCACCAAGGCCCTTCACCTGAGGGCACAGAGCTCCGCTGAATCACAGCAAGACTGCTCTGGCCTTGTGAGTTCTCCCCACTGTGCACATGTCCGACAGCCATTTGCACACCTGACCACCTTTCCAAGAGCTGAGGAGCCAGGTGAGGGGCCCTAGTGCCTGCTTTTCATGTAACAGAACAGACCACAGTGAAGGAACAGGTGGGAGGAGCTACCCTCAGCCTCCCCCAAGTCCAAGGAGCCCAGCGTCCAGAGAGACATCCCGCCTGGGGGGGAGAGAGGCTGCAGCCCAGGCTTTGGCCTGATCCCCAAGCCCTCCACCCAGGCACGTAAGTGGAGCGCGAGCCTCTGGAATTGTGCTTCGGGGGACAGAGTGAGGATGCCACCAAGACTAGTACCAGGCCTTGCTTCAGAGCCCTAGTCCAGGCCTGCAGAGCAACAGTGAGCAACTGGCGCATCCCAGGGACCCCATGAACAGCCACAGCCCACAGAGGAGCCCTAGATTGGCCCATGTGAGACAGACCTGTGGCTGGTGGGACAGACTGTCTGTAATTGAATCCCACCCAGCCTCAGAGGGAGCCCTTCTTCCTCCTGAGATGGTGCCACTGGCTCCTGCCGCTGTGAGCCCAGGTATGACCCGGCTGAGTGGCTGAGGTCTGCCTTCATCGGTGCCAACCCCACCAAGGTGACAAAGTGTGGTGCAAGACCCCATTGCTGGGGGTGGAATATGCACAGATTTTTTGCTATAGGAAGCTGTGCTCGCCACTAAAGCTAAACTCTGAGCAGAACCTGACAGGCGCCAGACCCTCCGGGTATGAACACCCCAGGAGGACACGGGACCCGGGCTATGAGCTTTCATTCCAGCCGGTGTCACCTGTGTCTGGTCAAGCCACATGTCAACCTCCAGAGCTGCCACCTCATGGCAGGGGGACCTTGGTCCTTCCCAGTGTTGAGCTGATCTCATGCTGTGGGCTCCTGGTGTGACACAGCTTGGTGACATTGGTGACCACAGGTAGGATGTAGGAACTGGGGACTGGCCCATCCACAGTGACTGTAGGTAACTTCCGGGCACTGTGCCCCACAGAGAGGCTGGGACACATTACTCCCAGCTGTGCCTCGGCTTCTCTGTCTTTACTTGCAGGTCTGGCTTCATTTAATTTCCAGGGAATTATTTATTCACATTGCTCCTATTGCTACTTGATAAAGAAATATTAGATCTTTTAAGGAACGGTTGGAAACTCAGACAGCAAAACAATAAAGCAAGTAGAAAAATAACAGAAGTGAAAGAGAAGTAATTAGACTTGAATCGGACACCGCTTTCTTTAGCTAATGCGATATATTTGTGGGAAAAAGAGAGAAATGGTTTTTCATTTACCTTAATATTTACAATCATGTTGAAAAATCACATCTAGTAAAGCCCTGGTTTAAGTCTGGGTGTAAGAATCTTTTTACTTGGACTCCATTATGCTGGCCCATTTTAGCTCACAAAAAATGTTTTGGAGAAAAATAATAAAGTCTTTAAGGTACCATTCTTCATTTTAAAAGTATATACTTTCAAATAGTGAATACAATATCTACTATTATTTCAAAACATTCTCTTATTTCTGTATCACCAAGGAATATCCTTTGGAGGATTAAAATTCAGACGTTCCTGCAACAGACAGGAACCACATGTCACATGGCCACCCTTTAAACACATTTTACTCTTGAGCAAGACACTATGGAATCTGGTTTCTATTTACTTTCCTCGATTGGACCTGTACTGTGGAATGAGATTTTCTGTGTATTATCCCTAACTATTCCAGTCTTCTCTTAAAACTGTCTTGTCTTCTAATTCCAAACTCATGAATTATATTAGAGGCAGCAGAATCAAAGTGAGATCATGACAAGACCTCACGTGGGCACCGTGGCTCACCATCAGGGACTCCACCGCTCAAGCCCAGGAAGGGTGAAGGACGTAGATACACCACAGGCTGTGCCTGACACCAGAGCCGCGTGGACCCAGCCAGCGTTCCTGGTGTCCACCCAGGGCCATCCAGATGAGCACAAACCTCCTCACTGCTGAGGCTTTGGCCCAGGAGGGACCCTTACTCACCTGCCGCCATCCTGACAGAGCCTCCCTCCCAGTGCGCCCACGCTGAGTCTGCCTCTCTCGGCCCCACCTGGTCACTGGAAACCCTCCAGCCACCAGCAGAGCAGGGTGTGTTGAATCTGGTGCTTTGCTACGCGGTGCTCTAAAGCTCCGTGCTCCCATAGAGCTGACACCGGCCACATGGGCTTTTCAAACTTAAAAGCTCCAGACGTAAATGAAGTTCTAGCTGGTTCTTCCTCTCAATACTCCACGGGGCTGTCACATTGGGCAGCACAGAGGACCGAAGGTCTTCGCTGCTGCAGACTCTCCCCACAGACAGTCCAGCCCTAGCAGGCGTCCCCTGTCCCACTGATGACCGCTGAGCCAGGCCTTCCCAGGTCTGGCAGAAGGAAGTCCTGTCTTGTGCTGCCTCTGACACGAGCATGTTGGAGACTGGTGTCCCCTGTAGCTCCTCTCCAGGGCTCTGCTTCCTTACCTGTGGGCACTTCCTGAGACCGACTCTGGCCTGTGGGGGCAGGCAGGTGGCCACCGTACCCCATGGGTCTGGATTACTGCACTTGCCTCTGCTTTGACCTTTTGGAGAGCTGCTTTTATTGAATTGTGGCTTTGCATAATTTCCTCTCTCCACATAAGAACAATCGGATAAAATTCAATATTGCATTCATTGTAGGGATCTTTTGAAAACATACTTTTTATGATATTACATAGCTTTCTCTTCTCTTTCTTTTTTTAAGACTCAGAGAGAAAAATTTCTCCAAAGTCTCAAGGCCTATACAAAATATGCTTCTCCAAAGCAACTAGTGAATATTTTATCTCATCTCATTTCCCACTCTTGTGGTTGTTGTGAGGAGTCTCAGAAAAATAACATGAGAAGTAGTTAGACTGAACTGGACAGCATTCACTTCTCCATCTTGATTGTATCACTGATAAAAGCTTTTTGGAAGCCACCAAAATGTTTTTAGGTACAAACTATAATTTGAATAAATTATTTATTAACTGAAGGAAATATATTTGCAGAACCCCTGAATCCTGAAATACCTCATGAAACACATAATCTAAAATTCACACTTAAAAACATTCATCTCTCAAGAAGACATCATTACAGATAACATTCTCAACAGATTTGGCCCTAGATTTGGAAATTTGGTATTCATATATTTTGAAGTATCATGAAAGACTAAGAGACACAAATATGCCTGAGGCCTAAACTCAAATGTTCAAAATAATGGAAAAATGAAAACCTAACATCTTGTTTTTCAGCATAGGGTTTTAGTTGTTCTTGGTGTTTTCCTTGTTAAAAAGAAAAAAAAAAAGACAGTTTCTAAAACTATCACATTAACAGAATTCTCATTTTAAGGAATAGATTAGAAAAAGTAAAACACTTTCAGCCTCTCTCTCTCTAAAACAAGTTAACATTGTTGTTGAAATGAAATTTGTTAAAGAGTATTTTCAAATTTAAAAATTTCCTATAAAACAATAAATAAGCCAAATATCTTTGATGCTTCTCTTACTGCTGGATTAAAATACTCAAGGCCCAAAACTTGAAAGAGGAGATATATTTTGGCTCATGTGTCAGTTTATAATCAGCTGACTTCCAGGTGGGCAGAAAGGTGTGCGGGAGGAAAGTCACTCAAGGCATGGCAGACAGGAAGCAGAGAGAGTGAGGGGAGGAGCCAGCAATGGAGACAAACTCTTCCAGGCCACACCCCCAGAGACACACGTCTTCCAACTAACAGGAAGGCAATGGTAAGCTTCCCAATCTGATCACCTCTCAAAATTGCACGTGTGAGCGCATAAGGCTCTCAGAGGACATCTAGATATGAGCCATACATGGAGACTTTGCACTCAGAATTACATGGTCATGGTACAGATTTAGAAAAGAGAGAAAGAAGCACTTCGGATTCACACTTCAGGAGCTCCAGGCTAGAGTAGACCAGGAAAAGTACATAAAAGCTCACTAAAGTGGTCTGAGTCTGTGCTGAGGTGAGGTAACAACCCAACACATGTCTCCATGCGTACCAGCTATGGAATCCATCGCAATGCATGTTCAGTGGGTACCACCAGGCACGTGCTGTTGTCAGGAAGGCACACTGGCCCCGCTGCACTGAGGTGTATTACACCTGCCCCAGGCATCTTCCTCCTCAAACATCTGAGGGTATCTTCCTTTCATATTTGCAACACCTAGTCAGAACCATTCATAGGTCTCTGTTTTATGCATTTGTTTGTCAAGCAAAGGATACAACAGAGACTTATCTGGTGCTGAGGGTTGAACCCAGGGCCTTCACATTGAACTGTATCTCCAACCCATTTTATTTTTCACTTTGATGCAGGATCTTGCTAAGTCTCTGAGTTTCCAGGCTGGGCTTGAACTTGCAATCCTCCTGCCTCACTCTCCTGAGTGCTGGGATTGCAGGCATGTAGAGACAATTTTTAAATAATAATAACTGACCTTGTTGAGAGTTTAGCATGTTCCATGTCTTCTGACCATGGTTCTAGATGGAATCTTTTAATGATTTTATAAACTAAGAGACAAGCGCTGTTTGTATTTTCAGTATACAAAAGAGGAAGGTTTGGGCTAACTCTTCCAAGGTTTCTATGGTTTTGATGTTGTCATTCCCCTCAAAAGCTGATATGTGTGACCTTGGCCCATGGGGTGGCATCATTGCAAGGTGGTGCTTCCAAAAGGTGGAGCCCACCGGGAGCTCCTCTGGTCACTGGGCCTGTCCTCCAAAGGTAGTAAGGTATTTCCTGTGGGAATCAGGTTCTAAGAGCCCAGGTCTCAGTGTCACCATCACCACAACAGAATATGGCCTACGGGCCTTTACCAGAGCTCAGCCAGTGCCGGGCCCCTGCATCTCCAAAACTATGGTCCAAATACACCTTTTCTCCTTACGAAACGAGCCTGCCACAGGGGTTTGTTAGAGTATAAAAGAACAGACTAATGTGAGGGCCCAGAACCACTCGCAGCACTTGGGACGCTAGCTCAGGTCAGCAGAGCAGGTTAGAGGGAGGCCCTGATCTCGACAGCCCTGTACTGGGAGAGGCTTCATGTCCGTCTCCCCCACTGCTGAGAAGGGGGGGGAGTAAACCATGCCTCAGAAACAAGTGGGCAAATGCACAGAGCCCCCGACCGATGGCTCCCCACTCAAGCGGGAGAGAAGAACTCAGGCTTGGCTGCTTAGTATCTAACATCAAATTCTATTATTTTGCTTCTCCCTGAAGAGGGAACAAATGTGTTTTCCCTCACACAGGATCAGTTTGCTTGTAGTGTATTTAACAGCAGTGATTCTAATTATCCAGCATTCTGATACCAGATAGGTGACCCTTGCAGCCTCATTCTCTTATCTCTCTGCTTCCAGTTCTGTTGAAAAGGGTGGATAAAAGGCTTTCTTATCAAAGAGCCTGAGTATCTGACAAAGAGTGAGACAAATAAACACTGAGCTGCTCTGTGTCTCCCTTAAAACATCAGGCATTTTCCAGGGAAAGCGCTTTCCATTTCCAAGGCCTAATCCACACAGAATTTCCAAATAAAATAATTAAGAAACCATTCTGGGGCTAGCATTTTAACATCCAAAACTAATTAAATACTAACACCTGGCTCAGTACCCGCTAGGTTTCAATAAGTGATCTCAAAATCCTGTATTTTACAGGTGTGGCCCCTAGACCAGATGCCTTTGGGAGGTGGTGGTACCTTTAAGAGGTGGGGT